>NCQV01047699.1:2434-17309 GCA_002740545.1 Lophocereus schottii
CCATAGGTTACATGCGGTAGAAGTCACTTTACCATGACATTTAGTTTTCTCAAATGCACATCCCTTGTATAGGCCACAAAAAATTTAGGCGCTACACATAAAATAACAAAATAATGGCCATAGCCATAATTGATTCATTAACGAACCCTTTACCTTAACTCGTCCTTTATTGTAGAATTCCATGCTGGATGGACTCAGCCTGCTTTTAAATATGGAATTAAAAGTACAAAAAACTTATAAAAGGCAGAGCAAAATTGGATTTCCTAGCTAGCCATTCTGTAAATCAGGAAGAGGAAATCTATACTATTCTTGACCAAGATATCTTCCTAATTAAAGATGAAACTCAACAAATATATTTTTTTGGAGTACATTTGACTACAAGATGTATGAGATTGGCATCTAGCAATATTACCATCAGTGTCACACATCCTAATTTTCATAAAATAGATTTCCTGATAAGAAATCATGCGGGCAAATATGAGGCTTTCATTAAAGGAGTGCAATCTCATTAATCTCTATAAATTAAACCCTTTAATATGTATGAGGACTCAACATTGACCGTAAACTTGACCCTTTTTCAAACTCATTCAGAAAAGATAACAACCCACTTGTATGAGCTCAGGTTCACTTACCTCCAGGGGGAGGAAAATCTATTTGTAGGGTCATTAGTGAGCATCCATGATCACTAAGGTAGATGATGGAGAGTTTGAACCATCATCATGGGATACTAATATATTCCATTACCACCAAGAAAGGGAAGGGCCCCCTAGTTTTCTTAAAGCAGGCACAAAGAGCACATTGTCAATTGACCTCAAAATTCATAGAGGATAACAGAACACTCCATAAGAAAACAACTTATGGCTTCAACCTATGTTGCGTAAACCTTGAGGACGCAAAGCTATTTATGTAGGCAATCCAAGGGGGTAACTGTCGAATACCTTACAATTGAATTTAGCACATGTCAATGTAATTCATGTATCTTCAACAGAATATTAGATATTCATCTATTGGGTAACCCTTAGTAATATACCATTTTGGATGCGCTCAATTACGTATGTAAGCTTTTGAGGTACGCCAGTACCTCCACAAGTGAACTTTATGTTGGAGTAGGTGAGCAACTACATGCTAAGGAACATGTACACATTTTTATGTTAGTATCGAACCTCTTAACTAGACACATCCATTGATATAGGATAGGGCCTGCAATTTTTTCCTCTATTGCAAAGTGTATTACTCAATGCACCATTATGTTAAAAAATGAAAGTGGAAATAACATCTTAAGCTTGCATAGTGTATATAGGATTTGCCTTCCAAGGCCATCGAGTTGTTATTAAATTATGTTTTTACGTATGAATTGTGAAAAAGGAAACTTAACCTAATTAAAGGTCCATAGCATTTTGTGGCAATAATCCATGAATAGCAAAGGGTGGAATTGCTTGGTAAATACACAATGATCATGGCTCTTCAAATAAGAGATCTTCTTCCCACTATCTTTTACATATCAAGAGATATTTTATAAATATCCATTTGGAGCTTTCATGACTAAGAGCATCCCATATAATCCAGGCTTTGCAGTAGTGTTCAAAGTATAGTAGGCCATATGAATCTCAAATTTACCTCCAGCTAGCACTGGATGCAACTCAGTTCAATTAGACTGAGAAACATACTGGACCAGTAAGGAGGGAGATGGAATAGCTCGAAAGAGGAAAAGATGGTGGAGTCGTTGCACAATTAGAATGATAGACATAATTGTAACATTAAAAAATATTCTTTTTTCTTTTTCTAGTTATGCATCTTCAATTTGTTATTTTATAACTTTTTTATTCTCTTTTATTTTAAAGTAATTATGATTTATCAACTTTAAATGCTTCTTTTAAATTAGGGAAGTTTAATATTTACAGCTGAATTCTTCAGTTACATGCTTTCAACTTGTGTTTCTTTGTACAGTAACACCATAATTGTTGCAATACATTGCTCTTAATGTTTGTAATAAGGCACTGCAATGACATCTTATGTTACTATACTTGCTTGCATTACTCGCCAAATTCCTTATAGTATAGCATTTTATCTTTCCTTTTTCTAAACTAAAGTAAGCTGATTTGGATTATTTTAGTGTTTTAACCATCTACATCTCTTATTTTTATTAAAAGACAGTCGTTGTAGTGCATGTATTTAGGTATTCCTAATAAATGATGCCGTTACAATAGATGTGCATTCATTATTACGATGAAAGTGTCATTCCCGAGCCTAAACACAATATATAGCAATGACATTTTTTTGTTGCCATAAGTGTTCGTCATACCCGCTAAACTTTTTGTACTGGTTGGAGACAAAATTGACTACTTTGGCAAAAGTAATTCACATCAACTTGTTACGGTCCTGACCAAAAATTTTATTTGCAACAGCATATTTAAGTCATTGGGAAAGAAAGTTGCGATAAAGTAGTATTCTTTTAGTGAATCTGGTGCTTAAGGGAGCCCCCACTTTATCCAAAGCCATTGGCAAGAAGGGTAAACTATGCAAGCATTATGCAGGATATACGCAGATGCAGGAGTGAATACAAGAATGCTTTAAGAGACAAAGCCTCACCCAAGACCACAAATCCTACTTGGGAAAAAATGTGTTCTCTGGTTTTCAAATTTTGCTTGGAAACTAGGGTCTTAAAAGGTTCAGCTCCCATAGTAAAAATAAAATAAAATAGGTGAGTCTAGATGGTGTCCATTAGTTAAGAAATTTCAGGCTTTATAGCCTCAACCAGTCCACAAATTTTAATCTTAATAGTCTCACATCGATAAAATTCTTAGACTTAAGAATCTCAATCAGTTTAAGAATTTCAGGGTTAACAGCCTCCCACCGTGAAAAATGTGAGGCTAAATGGTCTCTACTAGTAAAAAAAATTTAAGGCTTGACAATCTCTCATCGATAAAAATTGAGCCTTGATGATCTTCACCAGTTTAAGACTTTAAGCCTTAATGTCTCAGAAAGGTTAAAGTTTCAAACTTGATGGTCTCCAGTAGTTTAAAAGAAAACTATGAGCAAGAAAATAGGAGTGCTTGTTATTTTTCATGGTTGCGGGGCTGAGTTTAATGCATGCATTGGACGTTACTCGCACCTAAACAAACGAATTGTCCCATCTTTTTAAACTTAAGTTCAAACAGCATGATTAAGACAACTGTCTAGTCCAATGTTGAGGTGGTGAAATGATTACTAGTTTAAAAATTTTTGGGATTGCTGAAGATGATATGGGATAAGAGCGAACTTACGTGATGGTACGCATGGAACGCCTGACGATCCTCTCTTCAACCGCCGAGACTGCAAAAAGGCCACCTCGAGTTGAGATCTAGGGAACGCCTATCAATGATCAAGCCAGTAGGGGATCCCAGTCAGAGGCAGAGTAGTAAAGAGAGAATTTATGACGATCCGGGGTATGTGTCAGAAAGCGATCCCATTTTCGAAGGTAGGTAGGGGGTATTTATAGTGTCAGTAGCCAAGGGCAGAATAGTAATTCCACTCAAGGTGTCCACCTGATACGCTGCTAAGTAGTTTCCTGTGCTGGGTTAGAAGTAGGGGCTTCCAGACTTAGGGGTTGCTAGAAGTATTCGTTCTGGACTGGCCTATGGGTGCTAGCATGGGGCCCTCCTAACGTCGTTATATTTTCGGGATCATTTAGCCCCTAAAATTTTGCCTGCACGCCTATCTGCGTAGTTAGTCAAGCAGAATGTAGAGTGAACTCACACCGAAACGGCTAAGTGTGAAGCCTGGACGATGCCCCCGTATCAGGAGCAACCTCGCATCTAGTGACACCTGGTCTTTGATTTTGGCACTGGCAGGTTTCCCAAGGTAGCTCAGTTCTCGAGGTGTGATTGTGGCATAGGAAATCCCTTATGATGAGTCCATGAAATGATGTTGCTTGGTGGTTCATTCCTTGTGTGCTATTTCCATTCTTTTGAGAGGTTTCCCACCATGGTGTTCCCTTACTTTCTTACCACTAAGGAGATGGCCTTTTACGTCTTGGTTAATTTGGAATAACACCCATAGAGGGTCGCTTTCCCTCTATTGCATCTCCCAGACGATTACTAGGACTTCTGCCCAGATTTCGTGACCTTGGCTACTCAGGAGGCCGCCTATAACTTTCTCCTTACTGAAATAATCGAGGTCGCCTTTTACGTAACGGTTTTCAAAGACGCCCAGGAACTGGGCGTGGTGAGCAGCAGCCTGGGTGATATGTTAGAGTCGGCCCTTATATGCCTGCGGTGGAGGCCTTTCGAGTCTTAGTTGCGACGGACTCGCTGCCTAGAGCTAGATAGTCTAGATGTAGGAGCAAGCCCCTCAAATGTCGAGAAGGAGGGCTCCAGGTTTGATGAAGCACCTTCCCCTCCTAGTGATGTTGATGATGAGTAGTCTTTGGGCTTGATTGTAGCCCAGACCATTATCTATCTCCTTGCCCCTTTTTTACAACTGCTATGTACTCACCGATGTCAGCAATAAAATGTTGACCTTCTATTTCGCGATTTTGCTTTTGAATATATGTTTCTGCTTGCTTAATTTAGTTGTAAGTCGAGCTGTGGGAACCAACCCTTCGGTCTCGTAGCGCTGAGGACGACAGACGTCTGTTTCGAGGCCGAATACAATGTTCGGCCCCTCATAAGGGATCAAAAGGTTAGCGATCGACCTTAGTTAGTATTATAGTAGCTCACGATCCCTTAAGATTGATAGGCATGGCGAGAGGCCTAATGACTATGGCGTAGGACGCTCAGCCCCTGGGGGCCGAGGGTATAGTGACCTACTGCTAAGCTAGGCGATAGGTCTCTTAGCCCCTTCGGGGCTACAAGGTTAGCGACTGGCCCCTAATACGTGTTGTTGATCCACTAGCCCCTTTTGGAGGGCTAAAGGTGTTGTGGCCATCCCTTAGGCCAAGCTATTAGACCCATTACCCCTTGGGGTTAAGGCATAGTGGCTGGCCCTCAACCCGAGCTATAGGACCCTTAGGGCTAAAATGCATACGAACCGACCCTTAGGCTGTGCTTGAGAACGCTTAGCCCTTTGGGGCTGAAGGTGTAGCAACCGGCCCTTAGGCCGTGTTGAAGACCATTAGCCCATTAGGGGCTACAAGTATGGCAACAGACCCTTAGGCCATGCTGTTGAAGCATTAACCCTTTTGGGGCTAAAAGTGTTCAAGCCATGCTTGAGGACCTTTAGCCCCTTGGGAGCCACAGGTATAGCGATCAGCCTCTAGGTTGTGTTATTGAATGCTTTGTCCCCTGGGGTTAAGGAATAGTAGCCAGCCCTCAGGCCGAGCTGTAGGACCCTTGGGGGTAAAATGCGTAGCAAGCAACCAATAGGTTATGCTTGAGAACCCTTAGCCCATTAGGGCTGAAGGTGTAGTGACCAACCTCTAGGCCGTGCTGCTGAACCCTATGCTCCTTAGGGTTAAGGCACAGTGGATGGCCCTCAGGCCGAGCTACAGGACCCTTAGGGATAAAATGCATAGTGAGCAGCCCATAGGCAATGCTTAAGAACCCTTAGCCCCTTGGGGCTGAAGGTGTAGTGACCGGCCCTTAGACCGTGTTAAGGACCATTAGCCCCTTTTATAGGTATTGCGACTAGCCCCTTGGCCGTGCTGCTAAACCATTAGCCCCTTTTGGGGGCTAAACGTGTAGCGGCAACTAGCCTTTAATACTGTGCTTAAGGACCCTTATCCCCTTAGGGGCCACAAGTATAGTGACTGACTTTTAGGCCGTGCTGCTGAACCCTTAGCCCCCTTTGGGGATAAAAGTATAGCAGCAACAAGCCTTTGGATCGTGGTTAAGGACCCTTAGCCTTACTCTTTTGTGGCTAAAAATGTACGGAGGAGATCATGAGTTGTATGGTTGCCACGTGGTATGGACTAAGTGGCGTTCTGGCACTGCAAAGGCCTAAGGGGCGTCTTGTCCCTTCATTTCTCGATTCTCCTGTATACAAGGCAAAGTTAGATTCTTTAAGGGAGGTTATTTGATCGGGCCCTCATACTTTCTTAGAGAGAGAAGCAAGTATTTTAGAGAGAGAGACTCTGCTTTCTCGCTCATTTGCCTTCAAATTCTCTATAGCACCATTAGACCCTTTCTTTGTATCTTCAAAGGGATTATGTGCATCTTCAACTGCTGCTTTTCTTCCCCTTCACTTCTACGTGCTTTCGTGCCTCTTTTGAAGGTTCTAATTGTATTATAGTGTTTGATTATGTCGTCCTCCTGTTCATCGAGTGAGATTGTCCCTGAGGGGTCGGCTGGCCCCAAATGAAAGGCCACCACCCTCAGTTCCCCAGCCTCCCAACGCTAATTGGTGGCCGGGTGGTTTTGTGCATTTCTCCAAAGAATCAGTTTAGGGAGCTTAAGAAAATTCCGTATGCCGTGCTAGTTTATGAACCCGGTACACCTTCCTAGTCTAATTACGAGTATTCCTCCACTCTTAATATCCTTAGTATTAAGGAAGAGGCCGTTATACCCATGGGAAATTGATGTGGCTGTTCCCCACATGAATGATGTCCAGGAATGCAGGCTAGCAGAACAAAGACTACCGTCCATTTAAAGACCCCGATCAGCTCATTGCTGAAGGATACTCATAAGGTAACTCTCACTCTACCTCGAATTACCATAGACTGAGCGTAGAAGTTGGTACTACTAACACCAGCACCTCCGTAAGGGGTAGTGAGAGCAATTTCTCTAGCTCCCATTCGCCAACCTCCATATCTAAGAGGGGTCATGCTCAGAAGGATCGGTCCGGGAAGTTCTTGCAAAAGGGACAGTCTTCCCAGGAGCTCCTGAGCGTTTAAACCCTCAAGATGGGCTGAGCACCCACTTCCTAAGTCTCAGTGTCGTGCTTACCCTGAAGAGGCTAGCATTAGAGGAGAAGTACCTTCTTTCTACCAGATGCAATTTCATCATTCCTGATGTTGATGCCGCCATATATAAGCGACCCCCAAAATGTATAGCATTCTTTCAAGCGGCCTTCTCTTAAAGCCTAAGATTTCCACTTCATAAGGTTATTGTGGAGATCTTGAATAAATAAGAGATAGCACTCGCGCAAGTCGTGCCCACATCCTCACATAATGTTCGTTCTTTCATTGCAGCGTGCGAGTTGCATGGGTTGTCCTATACAGGCCGTGCCTTTGGATTCATTCACAAGATCTAAAGGGCCCCGAGTGTGATGGGGGAAACTAGTTGGTATAGCTTTAACAATAGGAAGGACTTCATGGAAGGACTTCATGGCAACCATTGAAAAGAAGTCCAAGTTAATAAACTGGAAGTACGACTTCCTTTTCATCGATCATGAGACGAATTAGGGGGATCTTCCCAATTGGAATGATGGAAAGCCGATCCGGAATCCATTTGGGGAGCTGACCATGAAAGAAGCGAAGATTGCCGCTATTTTCAGTATCACTTACAGGAAGATAACCGTCTGAAGCCAATCCGATCTTTTGTGTCAAAAATAGTGGATGTGAGGAAGGAGCCGAAGCGCAGGCGGTCCAAGGTGAGTGATAGGGAGCCTCTGAACTAGCTTCCTAAACTGCCATACTTAAAAAATGACTTCTTCCTTGCTGCTGCCTACCTCCTCATACTTATGAACTACTCCAACGATACTTTTACGTCCCTCTTTTGTGCTATTCTTCTCCTGGTTCTGACCTGACTTTCTTTTGTCTTATGTACAGCAAGCTCGGGAGATGCTCTCGCCCTTCGAGAGTGGACATGCCACTGTGGTGGGGATAGTGGCCGAGAATGAAAGGCACTGCAAAGAGTTAAGCCCTGCCGCATTCAAGGCCAAGCGAGAAAGGTTTGTCCTAGTGGGCAGCCTGGTGGCTTCTCCCTTTCTAATTTTCATTAGTGTAGGCATTAACTTATCACTCTTAATAGTCACCAAAGATTGTGCTACATGGCTGGAAGCCCCCCACAGTGTCCTTGAGCTTCCCTCATGCGGATGTGCGCAAGCACCAGCGCACAGAGGATGGGCAAGATGTAGTCGCAACCTTGACCCCTACCCCCATGAGGATCGACCTACCCCCCTCTAAAGATGCGAGGATTGGGGGTCTCCACTACTTAGGGTGTCTGAGAAATATGCATCCTCTAACGAGGCACTAAGATCTCCCTCTCTAGCAGGTTCTCGAGGGAGCCAGCAGGCCACCCAACTGCCCATTGAGGAGGCCTCTATGGATACGATAGCGTGGGCTGTGAATTTCCTGGAGGCTAACCCCCCATCAGCCTTGGTGGAAAGCCTTGCCAAGTCATAGGCCCTTGCTCCTTCTGGTTTGGTGAAGCCACTTAAGGTGGAGTAGGAGGCCATTGCTGAGCGTAAGGTCGAGCCTATTGCTACTCTTTTCCTCCTTGGCAACTTTCCTCCCTTTAGTTAACCATGTTGAGTTGTTTGCTAGGCCTTTGGCAAAGCCTTAAAGGTTGTGATGTCAATACCATCTGCCTCAGCCTTGGAAAAGTAGATTTGTGACCTTGAGAGTTCCTGGCAGATTAGCGACCTCCAGCCAAAGTGCCAGAAGTTGGAGGAGTCAGCGGCCAAGTAAAAGCGCCGCTTGGAGAAGCTGAACAAAGAGAAGGAGCCCTGGGAAGCTGAAAAGGTTGAGCTGCAGCACCAACTAGAAGAGGCCTTCACTCGGATAGAGGTCGAGTTCGTTACAATGCACAAAAGGGCAGCCATAGTCAAACAGCAAGGCTACCATCACAGTCACGAAGACCGTAAGGAGTTCTTTCGGGAGTTTTTGTGGACCTTGGCCCATGATGAATTTGAACGAGAGGGCTACTTCAAGGTACACGTCAAGTACATTGAAGACCGTCACCAAGCTCGTGCTGAGGGTAGGAATCCTGAGCTAGTAGACTTCATACCGCATGCATGTTGCGACGACGATCTGGGCTATGCTGATGAGGATACCATACCTTGTGAGGCTACAACACACGATGGCGATGATAAGCCCGCGGCTTATCAGGCCAGCGATGATGAGGACCCATCCATCTGATGTAGCATAGCCCCTGCTTGTTTCAGTCATTCTCTTTTTCAGCTTGTTTGATCCATATTAGTGTTCGTACTTCTTGGATCATATTTAATAAAATCTTAGACTTTTGACATTTACTTCTTTACTCGTTGTTTCATTTGCCTTTATTTGTACACTTACCTTCGTATCTATTTTACAATTGCTGGTGTTTTATTAGCCTCTAGCCCCTATGGGAAACTGTAAGTGATGACAGTTGGGTTTCCCTCATGGTCCTCCCACAGGGCTAACCATATAGCGACTAGCCATCAGGCCATGCTGTAGGACCCCAAGCCCTTTGCGGGGCCAAAAGGTGTAATGACCGGCTCAGAGTTCACGTTGTAGGACCCTTGGCCCCTTGTGGCGCTAAAGGTATAGCGGTTGGCCCCTAGTCTATGTTATAGGACCCTTAGCCCCTTTTAGGGTTGAAGATATAGCGACCAGCCCCTAGGCCTTGCTGTAGGACCCTTAGCACCTTTTGGGGGCTAAAGGGACAGCGACCGGCCCCTAGGCTGTGCTATAGGACACTAAGCCGCTTTTAGCACTAAAGGTGTAAAAGAGCTGGTTAAGCTAATAAGTGCCTATGCGATCAATGTATGTATCTGGAAAAAACACATCAGTGCATTGGATCAGGTGGAAAAAGACTATTATTATTAATACTTCCGTAGATTACTGCTATGCCATGTTCTGGGAACAGCGATGTTCTCTAGGTTTGTTAGGCAATATTTACCCGGTGAAGTCTCCGACCCTGATGGCTGGAATTTGATCGTACACTCATGGAGTCTGGCAACCTGGAATTTGTAGAATGTCTTCCTTGGGAGGGCATCACACTGGATAGAGGGTAGGAGATCAAGAGCCTCTCCGAGGGTTGCATTGTTGAGTTCTTCTTGGAATGTGGTAAGATGACGGGTGTGGAGAGCCACTTTAACAAGAAGTATAGCTTCCAACCCGTATGCTAGCGTGAGCGATGTTTCCCCAATGGTTGTCTTTTTGGCCGTACCGATTGACTATAGGATGCCATGCAGTTCCTTGGCCCATTTGCCCTTAGCTTCATTGAGCCTCTTCTACAAGCCGTGCAAGATGACCGTGTTTGTGGCTTTAGCCTGGCAATTTGTCTGAGGGTGGGAAATTGTGGTGAACCGAGCTTGATACCCTAAGGTGTTGAGGTAATCGGTGACCTTTGTCATATCGACTTGCCGCCCATTATTGAAATCATTTGTCGAAATCATTGCTAGAGGAATGCCAAAGCGGGCGATAATATTTTTCCATATAAACTTCCGGACCTCAGTCGTAGTAATAAAGGCTACAGCCTCGACTTCTACCCACTTTGTGAAGTAGTCCACTGCGATAAAGAGGTAATTTCATTGACCTATGGCTTTAGGGAAGGGCCCTAGTATCTCCATGCTCCAAGTGACGAACAGTAAGGGACTGATGATTGGTGTCACAGGGTGGTGGACTGTCGTTGGATGGAGGTGAACTTTTGGCATTTGTCATAGATACGGAGTAAGTTCATTGCATCTTCAAGTAAGCAAGGCCAGTAGTAGCCAATCCATGTTGGGGTGACTGCCAGGGTGTGCCCATCAATATGGGAACTGCATATTCCTTCATCCAATTCTTCAAGAATTTTCTTTCCTATCTCCAGGGTCACGCAACGTAGAAGTGGCCGAGCATAGGACTACTTATACAAAATCTCGTCGTACAATATAAACCAATTTGACTGGCTTCTTTACGCCGTCGGCCTCCTTGGAGTCCAGGGACCGCGTGCCGTCTATCAAGTACGCGCGAATGGGGTCCATCTAGGTGGAACTTCTATCTAGCCAAAGGATTTTGTGAGGATCAATGCTCCATTCCATCAAGGTTTCCTACTGGATTCTTTTCGGCTTCCCGTCTTCTAAGGAGCTAGTCAACTTTGATAGCGCGTCCGCTTGTCGTTTCTTGGATTGCGGTATATGCGTTATAAAGAAATGCTTCAATAGTCGTGCGGCTTCCGGTACCCACTGGACTTAGGCTGCCATAGTGTCATCGTTCACCTCGTATTCCCCGTTAAGGTCACTAACCACGAGTTAGGAATCCAAGAATGCTCTGACCAAGTCTGCCCCTACAGTGTAAGAGAATATCAGGGCATGCTCTACCTCACTCCCTAGGGGCTTTCTATAATGAGGGTGGTGGCACTGCCGTCGTTAGTGGATGAGTCGTCCACGTAAAGATTCCAAGAGAGGGGAGGCGATGCCATTTTAGGAGGAGTGTTCGCACTTTCGGCCAAGAAATTCGCTAAGGCTTAGGCCTTAACTACTTTCCATATGCTGAAGACGAGGTCATATTGAGATAGTTCCGCCGCCTATTTTAACCGCCTTTCAGAGGCATCCAGTCTTTGAAAAAAGTTTTTTAGAGGTTTTCTCGTGAAGATGATCTATTTTCTCGGGTGTTTGAGCTTCATCAAAAATTCTAATGTGATGATATCCACCGAGCTCCCAGCATCAATCAGGATTTGTCTAACAATGGCACTGGCCATCTTCATCTCGACCACCAATGTGTCATTGTGGGGTGACGTAAAGTGCGGCACCTCTAATCCATCAAACTTCATCATAGGGACCGTAACACGACTCCCCTGTTCGACCGTCAGAACCTACTGCGCTCTTTGCAACTGGGCCTTCCAAGCAGATTGAGGGTTGCCCTCTAGAGGCTCTTGTCGTCTAGGCCCGTGGTCTTATCCTACAGGTCCACGGTGGGCATCTTCACCTTACAGTAACAGAGAGCGTTAATTTTCTCCGTGCTAAAAGGGGTGGAGAAGGGAATGGGCTAATCCGGGTGACCATTCCAAACACCACGATGGTGGGAGTGCTGATTGCACATGTCACCAAGGAGAGGACTGCGAGTGCATTCCCTGGCCGAGCAACGCTTAGGGGTATGCTTCCTTCCTAAGGCTTCGAGGCTTATTCCAACTCCTTCAACAAGGCAGTACGATGAGAATGAGTTGCGTATGTCGTCAAGGTCATGGTTGATTTCACAGGTCTTTCGAAATTTGGCATATTATTCTGTATGGCACCCGCTCCATAGGAGCGATTGTGCTTTGCATGTCGGGATAGTCCATCTCTCTCCAGGGAAGCAATCTCTCTCATTTCCTCATTGCAACGATGTGACTTGACGGGGGCATGCCTATAGGATGGTTCGCAGCCCGGGGTGGGCACATAGTCGAAGGTAGGGATAGGCCTTGTGGAGTTTGCCACCTCCATGGCCTACTTCACTTGCTCAGTCACTTGTTATATGATTGTGTCTGTTATGGTGGACATAAGGTTCTTGAGCATTGTGACGTTATCCTCCTGTTCGGGTGGGCCCTACATAACCAAGTGGGGGTTTACCTGAGAGCTTTCTAAGGCATCTTAGACCTCAGGGGGTACCGGGGCTTCTATCATGGGTGCCTTGTCTCTTCGGGACCGTGCCCGTGTTGCTTCACTGACTACCATCGTTCACCATTATCTCCCAACATATGGCGTTAAATCTATTTTAGGACTTTCTGGGATTGCTGAAGATGACGTGGGATAAGAGCGGACTTACGTGATAGTATGTACGGAACGTCTAATGATCCTCTCTTCGATCGCTGAACCTAACCCCCTAGTTGAGATCCGGGGAACGCCTCTCTAACAATCAAGTCATTAGGGGGTCCCAGTCAAAGATAGAGCAGTTGAGAGAGACTTGACGATGATCCGAGGTTTGTGCCAGAAAAGCGATCGCCTTCTCTGAGGTAGGTTGGGGGTATTTATAATTCCTATAGCTAGAGGTAAAATAGTAATTTTATTCAGGTTGTCCACTTGACAGGCCGCTAGGTGGTTCCTGTGCTGGGCTTTAAACTAAGGGCTGCCAGACCTAGGGTTGCTAGAAGTATTTGTTTTGGACTAGATTGCGGGTGCTCGCATGTGGGCCTCCAAACATCATCATAATTTCTGGATTGTTGATTACACAAACTGCCTTGCCCCAGTGACATGCTTTTTTACATAGTAGTGGCCACTGGGTCATCCTGTGTACCACACATGAAGCTACTGTAACCTTCTTCATTTGGGCATACAACCCCTGACCTGTCCTTCATAAAAACGCCATTGTTGGTATGCCCTTGCTCTTCAAGGTCTTGTTTTGCTCCAATTTAAGAGCTAATTACACTATTCTCGTTTATTTTCACACAACTTCTCAATTCTTCGTAATTTGAGTTGAAATTTCAGTTTTCATGTTGTGCTTCCAGATTTAAGGGTTTTGTTGGTTTGGTTATAAATGCCCTTATTCAAAGACTTGATGGACAGTTTTATTAGGAATGTGTCAACAGTATAGAGAAACACTCGTGTTGAAACTTAGGTGTTATTCTTGCTACTTACTTGTTTATATAGGTGTTAGTTTTTGGTTCTGTTGAACACATGCAAATCTACTGCTAAAATTTTGCTGTGTTGTTTTTGAGTGCTATAGATGGTTCGAACCACAACCATTTGACTTGTAAAACAAATTTTCATATTTGCATGCACATTACTACTTGCTCACAACCTTCCCCCTCCCCCTCAATTGTTGAAGTGATAGTAGCCTATTTGAGTATGATTATAGGGTTATGTCTTGGACCGCAACGGTTGGATTGATATTTCTAACTTGTCATACTAGAAAGATAAGCACTATTACATTTGTACCATTGCTCGCCAGGATGCTGTAGGTTTTTTCCTTATGGTTTGATGCTATCTTTTTTCAGTAATTCTTGAACTTTCTAAAGTTAGTATCATAATTCTGATTTCTATTTTGAAGAACCAAGAGTTTGGAAAAGGATGTGAGAATTTATAGGACATTGAATGCCTTCTTAAACTGTTTTCTAGTGTTGCCAAAATATTGGTGATGTATGTCTATTGGCCATAGAAGGCAACTTGCTAGTTCCTCACAAGGGATTTGATAGAAAGGCATTGAGAAAATATCAAAACCTTTCGCTTTTCCTTAGGTGAGATGATTATCATCCCCAAAGATTTCTGTATGCTTACTAGGCTAGCCTTCAAGGTGGAGAGGCAAAGATATGAGGAGTTAGTTGGGTCCTCGGCTGATAGATGGCCACTCAAATCCTACTCCATTAAGTACTCCTTGACTAAGAAGGTCTTATATGGTTCCCCGAATGGCCTCTCTTATGGGAAAATCTTCCACCTTTGCATGGCATGTCTGCTTTATTCCACCATTTTTGTCAAATGGCAAACATAGAGGCCATCACCGTAGTAGGCAATCTTGACTGGGCTGCCCTTGCCTTTGCCACCCTTCTGAAGTGCATAAGCGTGGCATGTAAACGAGATAGGGGGAACATCCCTTGAGCGAACGAGTGGAGTTCTAGAAGGAGATTAAGTTCGTCATTGCTTGTTTGCCGACGTTTATGTATTAAAGTCCTGCAGTCTTGATGGAGGTCTATCTCCTATCATGGTCCAAGGCCATCAAGGAAGCCCAAAAAGTCCAAGTCTCATGCCCAAGTGCAAGAAATCCGCCTAAGGGAGCAAGGAAATTATTTTGTGAAAACTGGAATTTCAGGTGTGCACAAGCCTGGTTTTGTGCACGTTCTTTCCTAACCTTCCTAAAGCTAAAATGGGGTTATAGGAAGCCTAAGTTTAAGGTCAAGATGTGCTCTTTCCATCAAGACCTCTTTCAAGTCATTTGGAGATCATTTGATACCTCAAAACCTCAAGCACAGTCAACTGCTATATTCTGGTGCAAAACTAGGCATATCCGAAACCAAGAGCTATTTGGTGGCCCTCCTATATTTGGTTTGAAACTTTTATGGCTTGAAAGCACCTTAAAAATATTATCAAATGCCCATAAAAAACCTCAGCCAAATTACACACATGTGAAGCTATTAACCACCAAAAC
>NCQV01047731.1:0-12805 GCA_002740545.1 Lophocereus schottii
GTCGGGTTTGACCCGCTAATTTGCAGGGTTTTCGGGTTCGGGTTGAGAAAATCGTGTTCAAAACTCAAAATTTTCAGGCAGGCTCGGGTCGGGTTTTTGGGTCGGGTCAATTTTTGACAGATCTACTCATAATTATAACATGGCAACATGAAAATGGGAGGATTCTATAATACCAATGATAGTATTCATAACAACTAACAAAAATGAAATGTTAAGGTTCGCCCTAAAGCTTACTAGTTAACATGTGGCACTCTCAGTCATATCATCCCATGTCATACTGGTCAACCAAGCCATCGAACATTTTACGTACAATCATTTGTAAACCGTAGAGTCATGCGTCCAACTATGATCATGCGTATGCTAGCATGTAATATGATCAAGCACAGAATATGCGAGGCAAGCAAATGCGGATGCAACTTGTATGATCACAAGATTTCTAGCTAAGTAGATGAATAAATGGCCACCCTAACAAAACATAAGAATAGGGGCACTTTAGTTCATATGACAATAGGGCAATTCCCTTGCTTCACCCTGTCGATCAACTCAAGTAATCCATCTAAATCGATCATATGCATAATCACACTAGATGATGTACTAACAGTAAGAAATCCAATTACTTGGCACTTCATTAACATAACTTATCAAGGATTGCTCTAAAACGAGTCTAAGTGATTATATAAGCCTTTTTGAGCTTTGTATTACACATAATGTCACAACTGCTGTATCAAACACATTCACCTTAGTAAGAGGGATACAATTCCAAAGTTTCTCAGGCTCTCTCTACCTTGTTCTTTCTGGGTGTATTAGCATTTGATATAGTCAGGACACTACCAATTTCACATAGGACATCAAGAACATTGTACAGGTAATAACAAGCATCGCGCTAGACAATGAGGACAATTTTCATGCAATAGTCAAGGCAAATGCACTACTATTGCTTAATTTCTATCCAAGCATATCAAAATCTCATTTAATTTCTTTAAACAACTCGAGTTTCATGTATAGGGGGTATTACCTAGTAAGATTCTCAGTCATAGAAAGCTACCTCTAATCACTTGCAAACAAATCATCATTATATTAACACATCCAACAATGCATACACCTTGGCATATGGACACTCAAAATAATTTGATCATACACAGAAAGGTATGCTTAAACCCAAGCATTATTGTAAAGCAAATGCGAGTCTTCGGTTGCAGCAATAAGATCCAGCCAAACAATTAGAAAGGTCTTTCATGCGAAAGCAAAACCTGTACTTACTGATTAGGAAGACTTTAACTTTCAAAGTCTTTAGGTTTTCTAAAGAAAATAGTTTGACTGCTTCTAGCTCTCTCTCTACCAGCCTTGAGTATGTCTACTCACCCCATTATAGGGCCTGAGGAGCAGATCATACTTTACGGGCAAAGAGTGAACTTGGAGTTAAGACATTTCCAATTATTGCAAACCAAGTGCACTTTAAACCTTTAGCTATATCGTCAAGGATGCACGCCTAAAAAACAATCACTGAACGAACTAACACTTATCCTACTCAGAAGAATGCAAGTCATTTAGTCCATACTCTAACAAATAGCGCACTTTCTCAATCAATCATCTTACTCAAGTTACACGTAATTAATCAAATGCACCAACAATCATATCTAAAACACATTTATGCACAAAAGCACGACATGTGCCACATTATCACAAAGGCGTTCCTAAATGGCTACATGAAATGCAAGACTCAAGTCGCAGGACCTTACTCTGATACCATCTTGTAACATCCCCAACCCCTAGGGTTAGAAGTGTTGCTGTTTTCTTACTTCCTACATAAATTCTGGGGAGAAACGGACATAGCCTCACCTGGAAACTGGCCATCTCACGGGCTAAAAGATTTACAGTAAATCCCTACACTGAATAGAAGTAAATAAAATTCTAAAATAGGCTCAACGGCTACACACCGGAGCTCAAAACTTTACAGGTCACTCTCCCAGAATATGCCAACCGATAAAGTTCGATAATAAAGAGCGAAATGAAAGATACAGCTTAACGGATCACATATCCAGGCTACTAGGGCTTACATCCCAACCTATAGCTAAAAAACATCTGACTAATAAGATGGTTGACTTATATGGCTATATAGAGCGACTTCTAATCAATATGCTTTACATGAACTAAAGTGCTTTATCATATACAATTACAATTCTAGGATACATCGCTTTACATCGTTAAACACGTACAACAACTTCCATATGTGCACTCACGACACCTTATCAAGCAAGGGAAAACTCCAACTTGCCATAAGTGAATCGACTTCTACCCGTTACACCAAAAACATGGGAAAATGGGAAAGAGTAATGGGATGAGTAACCACATGCTCAGTGGGTATTTCTTGACTCCTTAAAACCAAACAGTTGCAGGCAATAATACTAATAATAGTCGCATATCATGCATATAGGTAGTGCTATTACCGTATTCAATGCCAAAGAATTTCATTAATTCCTAACTATTAGGCTATGTGATATAATACGTAATTCATGTCTTGCCTGTCTAATCACTTATGAAAAAAAAAGGGCAGCCCGGTGCACAAGCATCTCGTGTTCACGCAGGGTCCGGGGAAGGACTGCACCCTAAGGGGTGAATTGTTGACAGCCTAACCTGATTTTGTCAGCGTCTGATTCCATGGCTCGAACCTGTGACCTTTTGGTCACACGGAGACAACCTTACCGTTGCTCCAAGGCTATGAGAGATGCTTAAACGCATGGAGCAAGGATTATGCAAGGAACTTACTTTCATAGGATATGCACATTGAGAGCTTATATGCTCGATGCATTACAAGGATATAGCGATACTTAACTTGAAATTTCATTCAAACTATACTTGGAATCTCATTCATAAGATATGCACAGAATATGCACAGAAAGCTTTCTTTCTTTTTCTTAAAAACACTTTGCTTAGCCTCTTGAGGCTCATATTCTTTTTAAAAAGAATCTCTTTCGTATTGGTCCTTTAATGACTCTTATAAGCTTTTCGAAGCTTATTCGAACTGGCCTCATTAATGGCCCTTAAAATCCTTCTTTTTCTTGAAATACTTAAAATGGCAAAATGCTGACTACTTTTCTCACTTACTAGGAAAATACTCTCGGCATAAGATCAACATAATCTGCTGATGGGCTGAGATCTATTCTCAACCCCTTGTGAGATTATCATCACCCATAAGCTCTAACTCCCAGGATGGCAACATAAATGGACCTATGTATCCGGCTACTGGGACTTCCTTCCTAGGCTAGGGATTCCCCTGTTCTAGCAGGTTCACTCCCATTTTACATATGTCCCTAAGCCAATTTAAAACATTAGCCAATTTAAAGCGTATGGCCATAGCGATTAATAAGTTTGTTGTCTCTCGCAGCGAAATCATTTATCATACAACTCAACACTTTTTAAAATTCCTTAAGGATTCCCTATTCTAGCAGGTTCACTTTCATCTAAAAATTGCATTCGTATAGCTAAAAATAGGCTATCATTCGCTGATAGTTATGACTACTATTATTTTCAACCACGAAAAACATTCTTTTTCAAAACTTCACCCTCACACACATGATAAAGCTTAATGACATGAAGGGGAGGGGTTCTCATGTAACACATTCAAATATTTCATAATTTAACTTGGCAGAATAAGCCACATATGGCCCCACAATCCACACGATTGTGGTCAACCACAACCCAGCTCCCTCCTCACACAACACCAACCACAAAGAACCTCAAAAACTCTCATTAGTTCGACCGCAAGGCATCCAACTACCAACTAAATTTCAATTTCATATCCATAACATATCATTGTAAAATTCGTAACATATCATTGTAAAATTCATAAAGAGATGTTTAATAGTGATGTATGAACTTACCGAGCAAGCAGCACCCATCGAGCGACACATTACGGTATATATAAACATATAAAGTTCATTAACCTAAATAAGGCCCTCAACGGGCCAAAATGAACAACAAGGCATGAAACTAACTTGCATTCATAAATGGCAATAAGGGGACAAGCATGCCCATTGTATGTCATTTCCCAGAGCAAATCTAGTCGCATTAAGTTTTTTTGAATCTATTTAATTTAACCAAGGTCATTGGGTCGTTTCAAGGTCATTTCAGCATGAATTAAACAATTTGGCATGCATCGGTTTAAGGCATTATTAGGTCATTTAAAAAGCCATTCGCAAACATGAATCAACTGACTTAACACGTATCGATTCAAGCATTCTTAGTTCCTTTTGAAGTCATTTTCAAGCATGAATTAGTGAACTTAATGGGCGTTGATTCAAAACATTGCTAGATAATTTCGAAACCAGTTTCAAGCGTGAACTAGCTAACTTAACATGCGTCGATTTGAAGCATTCTTAGGTTATTTCGAAGGCACTTTGAAGTGTGAATTAACTAGATTAATAGGCATAGATTTAAAGCATTGTTTACTCACATAATGCCCAATTTACTAAACATGAAAACCTCATATTTTGTCAATTTAAAGGGCTTACTTTCAGCCTAACTAAGGAGATTGTCCTAACCTAGGTAATTTAAGCAACATCTTAGTCATAATAATCAGTCCAATTAGCATGCATCAATTTAGGGCATTCTGAGGCATAAAATCAGTTGATTTCTGCGCAGTTTTGGATAGTAGCTATACATGCATAAATCTAGTTGAATTCAGTTCAAATAAAACATGCATAATCACTCCCTTAACCTAACTAATCTTAAACTAGCATCATCACAACTTGAGGCTCGTTTTCAAAATTACTAATAATTTAGGAGGTGAGAAACACCCACCTTAAATCCAAGCTGAAGGACCTAACTCCTGGGCTAAATGGGCAATTTCTGGCCGAGTTCGAGTCCTGTGCGCATCGGTCATGGTGATGGTGCTGAGGGTTCAAAACCCTAACCCTTGGACCGCTGCTTCTCACTTGATCTCCTCTCTCTCTCTTCGTCAGCGATGAGCGGACAACCAGCAGTGCCGCTGTCACCTCTATGTCCACCGTCGAGGCACTTCGCCAGTGACCTCCATCGTCATCGTCTCCTTCTGTCTCAGTTCGCTCAACCTCTTTCTCTCTCTTTGACTGTTTTGGCTCGCGGTTATCGTAGAGGAGGGAATGGTAGTAGACCCTCCCCAGTGGCGGCACCGTTGCCCCTTCTCTCTTTCTTGCTCTCTCCCTCACCCTCTCTTTCTCCCTCTTCCGTGGAGTTCACTGGGGAGGGGGTGGCTTGGAAACATAGATGGAGACCCCCCTTCATGCCTTTTTTTCCAGAAAGGAAATGGCCTTCGGTCCTTTTTGTTCCTTTCTGCTTTTTCCTTTTTTTGGTTTCAAGCTTGCTTATCAACTAAAATTGCTAGTCCAATCTCATACCTTTTATTCTAAACCCAAATCGATAATACGATCTTTTGTCGATTAGTCGTTCCCAAATGCATCAAGGTTCGATTTAACAACTAACGAAATGGATTCTAAGGTTAGCAACGTAATCGTATTCAGGTTCCCACTCGATTTAGTACCCAGATAATAATCCTTATTAACGCTTATTAAAAATCATTAAAAATTTTTCAAAACTAATAATAATAATAATGCAACGGTAATATTATTTTTAATAAAATTATCATTCATATAAGTACATCAATAATAATTTAACTCATATAGTTAATGAGGTATAAATTTTATAATGCAAAAAGGCATGACAGTACGCTTGACATACAAATAAGGAATGCGGGTGTTATATTCTTCCCCCCGTAAAAGAATTTCATCCCCGAAATTCCCAAGCTATGTTCAGCCGCACCTAAGATGCGGACACACATGATACGATCAACAAAACTCACACTAAAATCCAAAATCTTGTTATAATTTATCAAAACCGAAGTATCCAGTCTCCTTCTCCCCAATCCTCTTTGAGGGCTACTCACTCTATTTAGGTGCCGAGGGAAATCGCATAGAAGAGGGGCAATTGCATTGGCATGGAAAACCATATTAAGCTTGTTTTAAAAAGGAATACAGACTTTCAATCCTATATCTGAGCAACAAGTCTAGAAAACCATATAGTTTCAAACAAATCTACATTTACTCATCAACACAAGTTAGCATCTAAAAGCTTTCCCTGTGTGGAGACTTTTAACGGAACAAATCAAGGTCGTACTAACACAGTTAACTAAGTCAAGCTCATTCACCAGCATACAAAATTGAAGCATTTCAAAACTGAGTTACTTAATAAGGGAGTTTTCATTTCATGGCAAGGTAATAGAGACATAACACAGCATCACTTAGCGTCACATATGAAACAAACATCCCTACGTCATGAGAATATGCAAATACAATGACATGCTTATGGTTGTAACTCTGCCCCGTTACGACCCTATTAAAGGATCACAAGTGTATATGTAATATTCACGTACCTTATTTTCTGTTAAGTTGTTCGTAATGCCTTTTTACATCATAAAACTATATTTTGTTAATGATACGAGTTAAATTATTATTGATGTGCCCATGTGAGCGACAATTTTATTAAAAAGAATATTATTGTTGTTATTAAAATTATTATTATTATTATTACTACTTTGGAAACTTTTCAATGATTTTAAATAAGCATTAAGAAGGGTTATTATCGGGTACCCAATTTGAATAGGAACCTAAATACGATTAGGTTGTTAACCTTAGGAGTAGTTCGACATTTAATAAATCGAACCTAGATATATTCGGGAATGAGTAATCGGTGAAAGGTCATGTTATCGATTTTGGGTTTAGAATTCAGGTTACGAATTAGATTAGCAGTACCAAATATGAAACAGCTTGAGATAAAAAAAAAAAAAATAGAGAGAGAAGAGGGGTCAAGGGGCATTTTAGTAAAATCACGCGTGACCCGTCTTTCCTTCTTCCTCTTCATGCGACCCCCCGACATCTTTCTCTCTCCCCTCTCTGCTCTGCTTCTTCTTCCTCCTCCTCCTCCCCACCATACATGCAGCTCAAGCTTCACGAAACCACCCAATTTTTGCCTCTCCCAGCTGCAAATCCGCTCATTCTGCCTTCCCCACAAGCCATCAAGCATTTGGTGTGAATTTTAGGTTAAAATTAGAGAAGAACCCACCAAGTTTTCGGTGGGTTTGAGCGCGAATTCAAAGCCCAGACACTTGTAAAAGCTTAGCCATGCAATCTAGTTGTTAGATGCTTCAAAACCTCTATAAATTGGGGGTGATTCGAGACACCAGACTTCCACCACAAGTTCAAGTTAGTGGCTAAACGTTTGGGTGAAATTAGGGTTCAAATTGCATGAGATTGGGTCTTTTCATGCGCCAATGAGCAAGGTCGGGAATTCGGAGTTGTTCGAGCACCTAAAGCAGAGCCCAGCAGCCTTCGAACGAATATCTAGCTTGGAATCGAGGTGGGGATTTCTGTACTTCTAATTACTAATATTTTCAACGAATTTAACTAAATTTAGTTAGTGCATATTGATTATGAGTTTAGTAATCAGTTTGGGTGAATTGAAGTCAATGTTGAGAAATTACAAGCATGGTGCTGATTTTGGGTTAATTATATGTTGATTCGATGCATGGTTGAATGAACCGGTTAGTTGAAGATTTTAGAATAAACAGAATGTTGTCATAGGACTGTTGTAGTGGTAGTTTGTCACACTTGAATCCCATTTTGAAGATTAAAGATGCTAGCTGAGCAATTAAAGTAATGGTGGAGTACATCGAGTTAGGTCTAAAAGTTATGGCTAAATCAGTTTGGGCATGTTAATAGTCTATTTGTAGTGATTACAATGAAATACTATGCCTATAGATATTGGTTTGCGGACTGGAAAGCAAAATATTGCTTTAATGTTTTTGTTGCATCATTTAAGTACACTTAAATTCTTTTTTGAAGATGGCATATAAGTGTTACACCTTGAGAATGTTAATCGGGCGACTCGAGGTATTGTAGAGCAAACTGAGCTACACATACAATGTTATCATCGAAAATAGTTTAGTCACGTTAAATTCTATTTTGGTTATTTAGCATGGATGTTATACCTATATGTGATCTTTTTATGTATTATTTGTTTGTGCATGCTAATATTGAACTGAGCTTGGTAGTTGGATGGTTCGAGTGGAACCACTAAGAGATTTGAGGTTCTTGTGGTCGGTGTTATGTGAGGAGGGAGCCTGGGTTGTGATTTACCGTAATCGTGTGGATTACGAGGCCATGTGTGGCTCATTGGGCAGATTCTGCCAACTTGTGCTATGAAGTGTATGAATGTGGTATGTGTGAACCTTTCCCCTTTGAGGTGCTATGTGACACTATGTGGCTAATTCTTGAATTTTTAGGCGTCTTTAAAAAGGGGGTCATTAAAAGCTTATTTTATAGCTGTGAATGCTTTAAACGTTGTCAGTTGCCGACCAATTTGTGAAGCTGTTTGCAACCTAAAAGCTCCTAAATCGTCGAACTACTCAGTGAGTGACTTAACTGAATAGTTGATAGGTCTACTAAATTAAATAGCATGCCAGTGGTGAGTTTGGAAACATTTCAAGGCTTTAATTTGTTTAAGTTTCCTTCTTAAGTCTAAAAAAGATTTTGAACGAATTAAAAAAATGGGCAACTAAAATGGCTATTACGAAACATTGTTTGAATTATAAGCGAGCTAAATACTTTAAGTTTTGAATAGTAGTAAGCTCAAGAATGATTTAAGGTTTTAGTTTGGTTATGCACCCTCCTTTGAGTTTAAAGAGGATTTCAAACAAAATAAAATTGGGCAATTGAATGAGTTTATTACGAAACTTAGCTTGAGTTATATGCTAGTTTGAAAGAGTATATTACTTTAAGTCTCAATGAGCTTCGATTATGAATCGAGTTTGAATTAAATGCTAACTAAGTACTTTAAGCTTTAAATGAGTTTCGATTTGTGAGTACCAAGTTTATTGCGATTTCAAGAGGATTTTCAAGTTGAAAATGAAAGAACCATAAACCATTAGTGGGGTTATGGATTATTTTGCTAGACGAGCATGCTTTTATTAAAGTAAGCAACCATTAAAGAGAAATGATTTGTGAATCACTTGACGTGAAACTTACTGTTTGAAACAGTGACTTCTTTTTATAGCCTATGAAGTTTAAAATGATTTTAATGGCTAAGATTAGTGCTTGAGTAAACAAATGATAAGGGAGTATACTCGGTGTGCGGGAACCCTAATGCTAGGGAGCTAAACCCAAAAGTGGGAACCCTAGAAGACTCTGACGAGAGTAATAGTCCAAATATATTATACCTCAGGGATAATTGATGCGTGAGTGATGGCCTCACATATGGAGAGTGATGATCTCCCCTAATTTAGCATATTATAAGATCTTACACCAAGAGTATTTTCATAGTAGGTAAGAAAAGCAGTCGGCGTTCCGCCATTTTAAGTATTTCAGAATGAAAGAAAGTTTTAAGGGCCATTAAGAGGCCAGTTCGTATAAAATTTGAACAGTTTTATAAGGTCATTGGAGGACCAATACGAAAGAGATTTCTTTTAAAGAATATGAGCCTCAAGAGGCTAAGTAAGGTTTTTTGAAGAAAAGAAAGAAATCTTCCAAATGTGCATATCATACGCATATTTTGTGAATGAGCTTACAAGTATAGTTTAAATGAAATTTCAAAAAGGAGTGTAGTTATGCCCTAGTAATACATCAAACACTTAAGCTTTTAAATGTGCATAACAAAAAGAAATCTTCATTGCATGTTTTAGGAATGAGATTCCGAGTATAGTTTAAATGAAGTTTTAAAGGAAATATGGTTATATTCTAGTAAAGTATAGATCATTTCAGCTTTCAAATGTGTACACCCTAGGAGTGAAAGTTTCTTGTCAAGTCTTTCTTACTAATATAAGTATTTTAGAAACTTTTAGAAAGAATTATGAGTATTGAAGAAGCTAACGTGATTTATAAACCATTCTTGGAACGTATTATGAGTCACTTCGTTTTCAAAAGTGAGTTTGAAAGCATTTTACTCAATCCTTGTTGCTTGCTTGATTACGTGCCTAAATGCTTGCTAGCAGGGAAGCTTGGTTATTAGGGGCCTAGAAATGAGTTGAGTGGTTAGAATGAAGTTTAAGGTTGGTGATCTTTCCTTGGGGACTATGATTGCCCAATATGATAGTAATGTATAAATGCGTGATATGTGACTATTATTGGTATCATTGCCTACAGCGGTTTTGGTTTTAAGAAGTCAAGGAATTCTCATTGAGCGTGTGGTTGCTGATCCCTTTACTAACTGCCTTTTCCAGGTCCAGTTTAAGCTGGTATAAAGGACATTTTGGAGTTATTTTGATGTCGACCCATCAGAAGTCTTTTACCAGCCTTGCCAATTGTTCAGGGCCTATCATGTTATAAATATTTAAAATCATTATTGTATGTGTAAACATGTAGTCAGCTCCGTTCCTGTATATGTATTTTCATAACCTTGTCAGTTGGTTCCTTTGGTGAGCCCAGGCGGGTGGCCCGAGGCGACGATTCTAGTTATTTTGTACATATCATACCTTAGCACTAGTTTATAGGTACTCTTAGCTACGCTAAGATCCTAAAATGCTACTAAAACAGGGGAAACTCTTGTAGTTTTGTTTTAGAATGTCTATCTAGATGCTAATCTAACCTAAAGTTTCAAGAGCCTTATGGATTTCCCTCCAGGAAGTCCTGGCGGTATGACCTCTCCTAGGGTTGGGGGTTGTTACAGTATATCATGTCACAACCCTTCTAAATTGGATAATATATTTCGATTATCCATATTTACAACCATACCTCACACTTCAATGGTCAAGTGATGCAGTAAGGATTTCAATACAACCACAAGTATACGAAGCACATCATTGAGTCTCATGAGGTACATAGATAATCCCATGTTCACACGTTCGTACGAGTATAGGTCTCTATGGTTGTGAAGTATTACCACTCATAATTGTAACATGGTAATAGGTAAATGGGTGGATTCTATAATATGAATGATAGTATTCATAACAACTAACAAAAATGCAATGCCAAGGCTCACCCTGAAGCTTACCAATTTACATGTGGCACTCTAAATCATATCATCTCATGTCATACTGATCAACCAAGCCATCGAACATTTTATGTACAATCATTCATAAACCTTAGGGTCACACATCCAACTATAATCATGGGTATGCTAGCATGTGATTTGATCAAGCATAGAATACGCGAGGCAAGCAAATACGGACGGAACTTCTATGGTCATATGATTTCTAGCTAAGTAGAAGAACAAATAGCCACCCTAACGAACGAATAGGGGCACTTTAGTTCATATGACAATTGGGCACTTCCCTTACTCCACCCTGTCGATGAGCTCAAATAATCCATCAAACTTGATCATATGCATAATCACACTGAAAGATGTACCAACAGTAGGAAATCCAACTACTTGGCACTTCATTAACATAACTTATTAAGGATTGCTCCAAAACGAGTCTAAGTGATTATATAAGCCCTTTTGGGCTTTGTATTACACATAATGTCACAGTTGCTGTATCAAAGGCATTCACTTTAATAAGAGGCATACAATTCCCAAGTCTGTTAGGCTCCCTCTACCTTGTTCTTTCTGGGCGTATTGGGGTTTGATATAGTTAGGACACTACCAATTTCACATAGGACATCAAGAATATTGTACAGGTGGCAACAAGCATCGCGCTAGGCAATGAGAACAATTTTCATGCAATAGTCAAGACAAATGCACTATTATTGCATAATTTCTATCCAAGCATATCGAAATCTCATTTAATTTCTTTAAACAACTCGAGTTTCACATATTGGCAGCATCAACTAGTAAGATTCTCAGTAATAGAAAGCTACCTGTAATCACTTGTAAACAAATCATCATTATATTAGCACATCCGATAATGCATACACCTTAGCATATGGACACTCATAATCATTTGATCATACACAAAAGGTTATGCTTGTAGGGCTAAACCCAATTATTATTGTAAAGAAAATGCGCGTCTTCGGTTGCAGCAACAAGATCCAACCAAACAATTAGAAAGGTCTTTAATGCGAAAGCAACACCTGTACTCACTGATCAAGAAGACTTTAACTTTCAAAGTCTTTAGGTTTTCTAAGGGAAATAGTTTGACTACTTCTAACTCTCTCTCTACCAGCCTTGAGTATGTCTACTCACCCCATTATAGGGCCTGAGGAGCAGATCGTACTTTGGGGGCAAAGAGTAAAGTTGGAGTTAAGACATTTTTAATTATTGGAAACCAAGTGCACTTTAAACTTTTAGCTATATCGTCAAGGATGCACGCCTAAAACAATTACCGAACGAACTAACACTTATCTTACTTAGAAGAATGCAAGTCGTTTAGTCCATACTCTAACAAATATCTCATTTTCTCAATCTATCATCTTACTCAAGTTACACATAATTAATCATGCGCACCAACAATCATACCTAAAACACATTTACACACAAAAGCACAACATGTGCCACATTATCACAAAGGCGTTCCTAAATGGCTATATGAAATGCAAGACTCAGGCCGCAGGACCTTGCTCTGATACCATGTTGTAACACCCCCAACCCCTAGCGTTAGAAGCATTATCGTTTACTTACTTCCTACTTAAATTCTGGGGCAAAACAGACAGAGCTTCACCTGAAAACTAGTTATCTCACGGGCTAAAAGCTTTACAATAAATTCCTGCACTGAATAGAAGTAAATAAAATTCTAAAATTAGCTCCACGGCTATACGTCGGAGTACACAAGTCCACAGGACATTCACCCGGAGTGTGCCAACCGATAAAGTTTGATAATAAAGGGCGAAATGAAAGATACAAC
>NCQV01047736.1:0-11371 GCA_002740545.1 Lophocereus schottii
CGAACTCCCGAAGCCCGAAACCACCTCTACTGTTCACGCGAAACCCTAACTGGCACTGTTTCTCTCTATGTTCTCCCCCCTTTTTGCTGTTTTGCCGGCGACAGGTGGCCGGTCGGACTCGAGCCCACCAGAGAAGCTTCGCCGTCGAGCCTCGCCGGCATGACAGCCAAGGTCGCGGCTCCACTCTCTCTCCCGCTGCCTGGTTACGCGTGGTAGACTCAGGTTGTGGGCGTGGGGTGGCCTCACCGGTGCGACGGTGACCAAGCGTCGACCCTCCGCCGGGCGGCGGCACCCTCTCTCGGCTCTGGGTCGTTGGGCTCGGGGGTCTTCGCATTCTACCTCCCCCTTCCCTCGCGATCTGTTGCCCCCCATGCAGAAAGAAGGGGCTTCGGCCCCCCCTTTGACATTTTTTTTAATGTTGTTAACCGATAATAACACCGACCCACTGTAGCATAAATCCAATTTCCCGACATTCAAGTCTTACGGGAATAAAAACCCAAGGTGTTACAGTTTTCACCTTTAGTATGAGCTTGGGTTATTACCGATGTGCAGTTTATTATAGATTTAAAAATTTAGAAGTGGTTTTCTTGTAAAGTACAATTTCAATGTTATTGTATTAGATATGCCTTTTTTTTAATCAAAGAATGAGTAACTATGGAATTTCATGTACTTGTACTATGATATTCTTTCATTCAGGGCTTGTTCTTTTCAACTGATCATAAGTATATATCGTCAGGATTCAACACTGATTAGCACTTATTAGCACCAAATTGGCACTAATCAGCGCTGATCAATAGTAATCGACACTTAGTTATATTTTTTACTCGTAATTTCAGCACTGATAAGTACTCCTCATCATGTATCAGCATGGCTCAACACTGCTAGCACTTCTCAAAACTGCTTTGCACTCATCAATACTGGTCGACAATAAATTACTTATTTTAAGTTGAATAAAATAGACCCTCAAGTACAATCTATCACGTAGATTAGACACCAACTTCACAAAGTTATTCCATAACTCGCCGACATTTTAGGAAAGATGCATGGACGTTGAAGAGTGCAGTTGATGACAAGAGTAATGCTACAAGTTTAGACTTGGTTAAAGTATATTTACCATTGGCTTTCCAAGGATAAGGATTTAGTTTGATATTTTAAATTTACTTTTGTTAGGAGTCTCAAAGGGGTAGGTGGATGAATGAAAGGAGCCCAGTGGTGGAATGAAGAGATGAGGAAGAAAGTAAAGGAGAAACAAGAGGCATACATTATTATAGTAAATTGTGGATCAAAGGAGGGAAAAGAGGTCAATAAAGTGCGGTAAAAGAGTGTGAAAAGGAGAGCTAAGAAAATACTCACTTTAACAAAAGACAAGGCTTATGAAAAGTTATATCAAAGACTAGAATATAAGGAAAGTGAAAAAGAAGTCTTTAGACTAATAAAGGCTAGAGAGAGAAAAACTAGAGATCTAGGTAGTGCAAGGGGTATTAAAGATGTAAAACGGGAAAATCCTAATCGATAATTCCAAAATACAGGAAAGAAGGTAAGCTATTTCTATAAGCTTTTTAATGGGGAGAGGTAACCAACCAAATGTGCAAAGGGGTTAGGAGGAACAACAAAACTCTAAACCATGCCATCATATCACCAAAGAGGATATTAAAGATGCATTAAGGAATACGAATGCTGGAAAGGCAGACGACCAGATAGATACTTGTGGAGATTTGGAGAGACTTGGGAGAAGAGGGCCTTGATTGGCTTACAAGACTTTTTAATGATATATTTAGGGCCGCAAAGATGCTGCATGAATGGAGATTTAGTACAATTATCCCTTTATACACGAACAAGGGTGATATTCAAAACTGCAATAACTATTGAGGTATAAAATTGCTTAGCCCCACAATGAAGTCATTGGAAAAGGATGATTAAGAGAAGGTTAAGGGAGTATATAAGGATTTCGAGAACCAGTTTTGTTTGTGTTAGGTAGATCGACTATGAAAGTTATTCATCTCTTATACAGACTCATATAGCTCTATAGGGATAGAAAAAGGGACCTCCATATGGTGTTCAATGATTTAGATAAAGAAATATGATAGTACCTAGGAAAGTACTTTGGAGGTGCGTGAAGAACAAAGGCGTCCTAGTTGCTTATAATTGAGTTATTAGAGATATGTACGAGGGGATACAAATGACTTCCTTATAGAGATTGGATTTCATTAATGGTTAGCATTAAGCTCTTTTCTTTTTATCATAGTTATAGATGAGCTCATTACAGGGATTCGTAAAAAGGTGTCATAGTGCATACTATTTGCTGACGACATAATTCTCGTCGATGAGACTACGGAGGGGATTAACAATAATTTGGAGCAATGGAGAGACACCCTAGAGGCTAAAAGATCTTACATTGAGTGCATCAAATATTGAATACTTATAATATTAATTCAGTGATGGTGGAAAAGTGGTATTGAAGATGAGGTAGCCATTAGGTGTGGCCGTAACAAGGGTTGAGAAGTTCAAATATGTAGCTCGATCTTTTAAGAAAAAAGGGATTCTCATAAGGATCTTAACCAATGAATACATGTAAGATAGTAAAAAATGGAAGAATGTCTCAGGGTTATTGTACGACCAAAAGATCCCACTAAGATTGAAAGGGGAGGGTTTTACCGTATGGTTGTCAGACTATTATTATTGTATGGAGTAAAGTGTTGGCCTGTCAAGAAGTATCAAGTTTAGAGGATGAGGGTTGCAGAGATGTGGATACTTTGTTGGATGTGTGGTTATATGAAACTAGATAGATTTATAAATGTGGTGATTAGGGATAGAGTAGGAGTGATATCCATAGAGGATAAGATGACAGAAGTTAAACTTAGATAGCTTGGTTATATACGGAGGAAGAGTATGGATGCAAGCACTAGTGAGGATATGTAAAAGCATTGTTCTTTTGAAATGTAGAATGGTTGAGGTAGACTTAGGAAGAGTTGGAACGAATTATTTTTAGATATGATTTGAGGACTTTAGGATTAACGAACGACATGACTCGAGATAAGAGGTTGTGGAGGTATAAGATTAAGGTTGAAGACTTTAGGTAACTTGACACTTGCCCTTTCCCTGGATCTTAAAGAACATGCATGTAAAGCTGGGCGTGGTCCTGGATACTACTTATCATGCATTTCCGGCACTTGTAGATGCTAGTAATTTTAAATTAGTCATATTGGTTATTATTTAAATTATGGCTATTTGTGGTACACCGCTTATCTCTTTTGTGTACTTATTGTTGTGGCTTGCTATTTTTTGTTGTTTATTTATCTCCCAATTGTATCAAATAAAAAAAACTCCACATATTTTCTCAAATCTTTTCGTGAGTCTATTGGATCGATCTCTTTATGGGTAATGATACTTGCGAAGGTAAGATCGCTTATATTTAGATTTTTCCAAACTCACGCAAGTGGGACCCACACTGAGAGCATTTATTGTTATGGTATTTTATTAGGAAATATTCATTGTAAATATTGTATGAATTTTCATTAATAGATCGTTCATTTTTCTTGTAAAAAAAAAATGATGTGATAAATATTGAAGATATAAAGCACATATTTATGATGTATCAAATTAGAGGAAGTATGGTCAATATAAGATTACAGCTTAAAACATTTTATGCTTATATTCTCCACTTTTCTTAGATGTTATAGTTCATTTGATATTTTTAAATTCGTGTTATTTAGATCATTAGCAACCTAGATATTGTATAATGTGATTTTTTTAACGATAATAACCATAAGAAATAATAGAATTTTACATTTGTATACTTTATATTATATATATATTTATTTATTTTTTATAAAAGCACTTAGGTATTTTATTTGACTATACAGATATTTGATAATTCAATTTGAACACGCGACTAGACCATCAAATCTTGGAAAGCAATGAGTTGGCCAAATATAATAATAATAATGGAAAAGCAGTCAATTTATGCACAAATTTTTCCACTTCCAAGACTATATTAATTAGTTCATTGATTCTAGTGCTTATTTGAGAATATAAATAGAAAGAGGGGAGTCTATTTCTCCCTTTAATGTGAGAGGGCCTTTACCATAATTCATAAATACTAATGTATATCCCGTGCTTTATATTGACATGTGTTGAACTTTTATAGTGTTATCATCTTTTTAGGGTATTTGTAGTCTAATTGTAATATTATAACATATTTTATTTTTCACATATGATTTTGATTTATATGCATATACAATAATTGTGCATTACTTTGTTGATGTTAATATATTGTGCATTTATGTCTTTTTAGTGTGCCTAACTACATTATTTTTATTATTATAATTGTAATAATTTACACTAATTTTCTGACTATTGTTATCCTTATGCAATGTTTGTAACCACTAAAATAATTGCATAAAATATTAATACTTTCATTTTTATTTTATTACATGCCCAAGGCATTTTTGACTTCTCAAACCCTATAAATAATGGATGGAGTACATAAATCTTCAATTATTACCATTCACAAATTAAATCTAATTCTAAAACATTTTTTTTAACTTGTTTGAGTAAAAGCGTACATTGAATGCTTATTACTATTATTATTTTAATTTAGACCTAACAACTAATAATGTGCTAATTAAAATTAATGAAAAAAGTCAATAATAATGCAATACTTATCAATCATATAACAATCTATTTATTTTTATATTATACATATGATATATGATATATGATATGACGGCATATGATGTGATGATGTTTCTCAAGCTAGCAACACGTCACACTCTATTGATGACTTCAACTTCAATTGGGCCCGTTCTCGTCAAGCATTCTCTATTGTTGCATTGCAACTTCGCCTTCGTGCCCTTTTTTATTCCTTTCTTGTGGAGTAAAAGCCCAAGATACACGACCTTGGAAAATTTTGCGAAAGACGTACAGTGGGCTTGGGCCCAAAATTCTGTACCCCAAAAACCCTTAAATATTGCTCTTAGGCCCATTGTTTATCTCTCACCATGCTGGGTTGATTGTGTCCCAAATCCCAGATGATTGTTTGATTGCTCATTGCCGTTTTGGAAGATGATGAGTTCTTTATTTATGAGTCATCATGTGGCTAATTTAAGGCGTGACTGTTGATCTCTCTCCAATGTAACGGGTGTTCTTTGTGGGCATTTGTGTGACATTTCTTTTTGGGCATTCGGGAGTGCCTCCTATCACTTCCCTTCATGGTCACGTATGAGACATTTGAAATTATTGCCTCGTCTTTTCTACTCTTTCGGCTTTAGTGAGCATTACGAGAGTTTTATTTTATTTGATTTTATTGTTAGTTTAAGATCATTACTATATTTGTATTGATCTTTTAACTCACTGTTTGAGATCATTTTGTACTCTCACTGTTACAGTGGATTTTGTGTCGTTGCTGCCACCTGTGGTTTTCTTCCGAATTGGATTTTCATGTTAAATTTGGTGTGTCTATTGTTTTGATCTTGATCTTACTTATTTTTCATGAATATGCACATCTTTGAATGCTTCTGCATACATTACTTTCAATTTTCAATATTATTATTTTTCTTCACACCCCAAATACAAAACGATAAAACCACCTCGAAGCAAAGTTACAAATATTGTACCGATCATTCGTTCTTTTCCGTTTTGTACCTAGACTGTGAGACATAATTAAATTACGCACTGTTGTGTTGACTAGTATAATTTTGAATTTCAAAAAACAAAAAATTTTGAAGTTTTATTTAATTTAGTGTGTACCAAGCAGTATTCGCTTTGAAACTCCAACTAAGCTATATACTTGCCCCATCCAGTATTGACCGGTACAAAGCGATATCAAATGATACAAAAACGGTCTGTTGCTTACATTGCTTTGGTTGGTGTACCGAATGGTACAGTATGGTTAGGGACGACAGTGAGTCCTATATCCGATCCAGACCATCAGATCCAACCCAAATTATAGGATTTGGGTCCAATCAAATGAGACCCAATGAGTTTTAAGCGGATATGAGTTCAAGGGATGTGGGTTGTGTCTGGATCTGAATCTGAATCTGAAAAATTTAGGCCCAAATTTGACCCAAGACCCATTACTTTTTTTTTAAAAAAAAAGTGGCAAATGCAATTGGTTAAAGTAACTTTAGGGTAGTTAATCTTAAAGTTACTTTGCTTAGTGCCGGTCGTAGAACAAACTATTATGTTATGTTCGTAGACTCTGTCTTCGTGGTTTGTAGCAAAATATTATTTTTAGTGTGTAACACATAAGTAAGAATATTTAGTTATGATATATATTACTAGGATATTTTTTTATTAAATATTATGTCTTCTAAATTCAATTATTTGTATTCAGAATTTGGTAATTTATGTTGGCATGTGAAAAAATAATCTTAATATAAAAAATAGTCAAGACTCATTATGACCCGTGGATCCATTAGACCCATAAATCTAGATCTGGGTCCCATTTTTACACACTCAATAAATCTGAAATGGGTCTAAGTTCAGGTCCAAAAAAATTAGATAAATTTAAATCTACATAAACTCGATCCAGATCTCATCCATTACCATCCCTAGGTCTCGTATTTATGACAACAATTCAACCTTTCCTCCCAAAACTTGCACTAAAAAAGAGGAAAAAATAAACATGAAAACAAAGGCTTCCCTCGTGAAATTCCCCCCAAATTGCGTCGTTCTCCATTTTCTCTCTCCGAAGAGCTCACCAGCATTCACCAATGGCTTCCGGCAACTTCTCCGACGTTCGTTGGCTCAGTGAGTGTTGTCCAAACACGGCGCTGATCGCCATTGGACCGAATTAGTCGCAACGAGGTTGAATGCTAGACCGAATGCGATCCTCTTGATGATGCGGTATATACTCTGTCACTTCCGATTTTTGAGTCTGGGAACTTTGAAGCATGATACTAAAAAGTGTCTGAACCAAAATTTTCATGTCATTGATAGTGAATTGATTGACAATGCGAAGAAAAAAACTATGGATCATGAATTCTTGACAGCCTCGCTGTAATTAACGTTGTTAAGTGGGTGGGAGATGAATGTTTTGGCGTTGTCATTGCAAGTTTTTTTTTTTTTTTTTTTTTTTGGTGGGGAGGTATATGCAGCTTTCTTCGTCTGATTGTGCAGCCACTCGTAAATGTCCATTTCTGTTATGTCGAAACACCTTTCATTTGATGACTGCAAGACTTATCAAAATCTGGGATGACATTCATGCGGAATTTGCCTCCATGGCAGCTCGCTGATTGACGTATGCAAAGGAGAGGATGGGTTGGAAACTATGAAGGTTTAGATTGTTCACTGGCATAGACTGCTGCCTAAGGCTAGGACCTTGAGCCTGATCAGCTTACAATGATATCATTTGCAAAGCACTGCCCAGTCCATGATTTTAAATGGTTGTTGCCAATATTGGTAAACAAATAATAGAAACCATGAGAAGTAATGTTTTATTCACATTCGTGATTCGCTGTATTTTACTGCATATTGTAGTAGTACTGCTTTGTCTTCTTATGGTCGATCAAATTCTTACTTGCCGAAAGCAATAAGGAAACAAATTGATATAGGACACTATAGGAGCAATTTTTACAAGGAAACAATTGATGTAGGACATTTTAAGAGTAATTCGCACATTGAGAAAATTCACACAAAATTTTTCAAATATTCAATATTTCAATTCATTCTCTCTCGCTAATACATAACAAAGGAGTTTGAATAGAGAAGAAAACTAAAACGTTAAGGAAACGAATAGATAACCTAATCACAACAATATTATTTTGCTAGCTAAGAGGATACCTATAAGATTATATATTCATAAAACATAAACTACGAAGATAATAAATATCAAAATACTTCTCATATGTCAATATTAAGATATACCCATATCTTTTTATTTCTTCTTTCTCCTTATCCTACATCACTGCTATTCTAGCCTTTTGGACTTGAGATTGTACCAAAATTGCTGTGTTTTATTGTGGGTGTTACGGATTGGACCAATTGCAAGGTATGGGACTTGTCCCACATCGGTTGTATGGGCAACTGATGAGGGGTTTATAGATCAAATGGACTCTCTCATTTAATATGCTAGTCTTTTGGGATGAATTCTCCTATTTGGTCTGTAACAATTGGTATCAGAGCCAATTCGGGGTGTTGGCCTACGGAGTGGTGGCCTGGGGGAGCCAGCCGTGACCAACGAGAACTAAGCCAGCCATGACCAACGAGGACGATGGCCCTTAAGGGAGGTCGAATGTTACGGATTGGATCAATTGTAAGGTATGGGACTTGTCTCACATCGGTTGTATGGGCAACCGATGAGGGATTTATAGATCAAATGGACTCTCTCACCTAATAGGCTAGTCTTTTGGGATGAGTTCTCCTGTTTGCTCTGTAAAAGTGGGTTCCAGAGTTCAACTTCCGAGTTTATGGGATATGTCCATGTTCTCTGTCTAGTGCAGTTTGATTCATGACTTTATGAGCAGAATAAGGCCTTCAATAGAGGCTTTTTTGTTTTTTTAAAAAGTTATTATTGCCGTAATTTTGGTTACCTGTGGCTGACAGTTGACACTCCTTGCATTTCCTTTCCTCGGGAACTTGGATCCCAAGCTTAAGGAGGAAGTGCATCCGTACTTAGACAAATCGAGTAAATGCGGACCTTCTGTTTCCTTGCATCAATGTATGGTTAACAAAGATAGAACTGAACTTGATCAATGGTTAGAGACTGTTGAGTCTTTCGTCAAACTGTAGAGAGCCGAAACGCTTGGTATTATCTTGAAGATCAATTATATGGTAATGACATTGACACTATTTAGAACTTAGGGGACGCGTGGGAGGGAGAAATTTTCTTGAACATAACTGTTGCTTTATCTGCAAATAACTGCTTGTGGTCTATGCCTTTGATGTGATGCTTAATTCTTGAATATTTATGAAATAATTGAATTTTGGGGTCTGGCATGGCTGGTTTTATGGGCATAAAGAAAAAAAAACATTTAGTAGGGTGGTTCGCCAGCACTAAATCACTGGGTTGACCTCACTTGGTTAACGTTAATTTAGAGAGGCCTGTCTTGCATTCGTTTTCTTTGTTATTTGATGATGATGAAGGTTCTGTATAGCTGATACTAGCTATTTGAGGAATGGCATGGTACATGCTCTTGTATGGTGGTACATGAGTCATGCCAATATCAAGTATGGTTTTGAATATCCTTTCCAGATCTTCAAGGTTATAGCCGTTAAAGAAGAATGCCTTGCCCCTAGATAGTGTACATGAGTTAGTTTTGGACAAATAAGTAAGTGGGCTAATAAGTTCAAGGCCCCATCTTTAACTGGGCTGTTCATGGAAGGTCTTAGTCGGAGAAAATCACATTCGTTTAAATCTCTTTGCTCATGTATTGATAGCTTAATCAGTTAATTAGAGGTTTCTGATTTTTTGTTAGTTTGGTTAATGAGATGCTGTTATGACGGCCTATTAATTGAAAGATCACGTCTTCTTCGGACTAAATCATGAACATGATTTCATTTGATTTGTCCTGCAAAAATACTTCAATGGATCCTCTACTCTCTGCCCCTCCTCTTTCTTGTTCTATCTACTTTTTCATCTATTTAAGCCTTTTCAGGTAAATAAAAACTAGGATTTTTGTAATATATTTTATATAGTCATTGGAAGAAGTTTAGACATTACCTCATGATGCCTGCATTATTTGGCTAATCGGGGACCAATTTCCCTATTTTTTATGTTAATGCAGTTGATGTTTGTTTTACTTTAACTTGCTATAGACATCGGACCAGTTTTTGGGGTAGGCTTCAGGTAGGTGGTCTGTAGCATACTTGGCATTGTCAGGGGTTTCTATAGGGGTTTGACGCAACTATAAAAGGTCAATTTTCCCATTGAGATGGCACCTTCCTTTCTGACCCTACTCTGTCTGACTGTTATTGCAACCTGTTTTCTATGGTTTTTCCGTGCAGATTTCTCCCTCTTCAAGAGGTTATTAGGTCACTACGCATAAGGGATTGTTTTCCCACTTCTTACTGTAGTGGCTGCTGTGGTTTTTCTACGAATCCCCTCTAAGATACAATTGGTTCTGACGTAGCAAGAACTACAATACGAGATTACAGATATCTGGGCAGGTTTCGAAATGATTAAGCAGTTCTATGCTATTCTTGTTCTGAATAGTATAAAAATAAGATCTTTAGAGAGGAAAATATGAGAGGAAATGAACATGGAGAGAAGACATCTCTATCTCTTTATTGCAAAGCGTCTTCTCTTAAGGGGTTTGTATAGACTTTATATGGGCATTCATGTAGGCATACGTATCTTGAGGCTGATCTTCTCCTGAAAGGCATGTCTATTCAAGCTCTTCACAAGGTGCACAATTGTTCAACACATGTTTTCTTATAAACATGTCCTTTTTGTTAATTTTTTTATTTTTTGAAAACATGTCCTTTAGGCTTTAACTATGTCCTTTGTGACCAATAGTCACATCTTTACATGGTGATTTCTGTCTAAGCAATATATTGCGTCCTCTATTTCTCACATGCTTTGACAATGTTCTAGCACTAGCCATGTGGTTTAAAGAATTTGGGAAAATAATCTGTTTAGGTCAATTTGTTCGTTATGAAGTCTGCCTCAGATTCTAGCATTTGATCTTTTGTTTGTGCGTGCCTTCCAAAACTAACAATCTAATGAGATATTTTGGAGTAGCGGAAGGGCATGTGATGCTTGATTTCTTGTTTGGCCTTGTGTAGCTTGTTGAGGAAGTGAAGTCGAAGGGATTGTGCTGTTTTTTGCTATGCTTGACTTACATCATTGTTGAGGAAGTGAAATAGGACATGTGGAATTGTTTCTCCACTTTGTAGTGTAATCCATGGTGTGTTGGATTCTGTTGTTATCCATATGATATACTTGTCGAGATTTTTCTCCCGTTTATGAGGAAAAGAGGAAACTATGTATATCAAGATCAAAGGATTTGCATGCAAATCTAGCACCTTGCAGAAGGGCTATACATATCCATTATGGATACTATCAAAGTTACAAGATCAAAATATGAATAATGTAAGTCCCCATTATCCCAAAGACAGAGTCTTGATGAAGTGCTGCAGAGGCATCTCCACAACATCAAAGACTCTTCTGTTTCTCTGGCACCACATGCTTCAAAAAATAGTATAGCATGTGGAAATAAAATAAGATCCTCTTTTTAGCTTACCACAGAACCCCTCCCACCCTCCAAGCGAAGACATGGTTTCCAATAGTATATCTAGTGAGATCTTCCAAGCCGTTATGCTACTAGTCTAATTCAGAGATGCTAGACTAATTCACTAGGTTTATGTAGAAAATACATCTTCCAGTTTGTGAACACATGCACTAAATTATTATTATTATTATAATTATTGT
>NCQV01047738.1:22017-32101 GCA_002740545.1 Lophocereus schottii
ATTTACAGTACAGGAATGCATGTACTGAGTTTTAACTCACATTTTCGAATTGTTTTTATGTTTTTTATTTTAGGTGATGAAGTATTACATGTTTATCCAGTTAGCAAGCCCTTTTAGAAGTCATCAGATACTCACAGTGGATTCAGTATAGTATAAATGTTGAAATCGATCTCATGATCAAGTTGGGTCTATATTTAATATACTTGTGTAATGTGGAGTCCGAGTTAGCATATGGTATGATTAAGTCAATTGTATTGAACTATTCACTGGACTTTGTTTCAGTTTAATAGATATTATGATTTGAATATGAGTTGCAAGATTAAATGGTTTTAGTGAGCCTTATCCTTATCAGAACGGCGGCAGCGCTTTCTATCATTAAGTCTTCCGCTGCCATTTTTCGGAAATCATGTCATTAGTATTTTGGGGGTGTTACAATTTAATCCCAGAAGAAATTGGTGAGTTTTCTCTTCCTCAAACAATTTGGTTGCCTGACGACCATTATCGCATTCATATTTCTTGCAACTACATCAAGGACTTCGGATGTGGTTTTCTAATTCACTCCACAAACTCATCTCCTTTGAATAGAATTCGACAACATTCATGCCTCCTTGTTTACAATCTGCCAGGCTTGCCTTCAATTGGTGTATTTTGGGAGCACCCACCACAGCATAGCATTTCTTCAAATTGCTCCACATTAATTCGGCTGTGTCAATATAAGCAATGCTAGGTCGCAACTTCGGCTCAATAACATTTAAGATCCAGGAGCAGATCATTGAATTGATCACTTCCTAGGTCTGTAACTCCGTAGTATCCTCTCCTATCTTTGGTTCTGGTTTTTTAAGCGTTCCGTCAATAAATCCCAACTTATTTTTAGCTTTGAGGGTAGTTTCCATAGCTCTGTCCCAAAGATCATAATTTGTTACATCAAAAATTGCAGCCGTAATTATGCCCCCGAGTCCTTCAGAGGGATGTAGATAATAGGGGGAATTAGTTTCGACCATAAACTTTTTCCCAGACATTGCACAAAAATGCTGTTAGTTCAATTGAAAGAAGGGAACTCGTTTGGGAGGAAGTTGAGTTGAAATTTAAGAGTGTCAATGAACCTGTTGCTCTGATACCATAATAAAACAACATAATGGAGATTTTGAGAAAACCTTTTGTGTTGCTTTCTCTGATTTTTTTTATCTGATCTTAATCACAAACCTCACAACATACACATGGTACAACAGCTAAACTTTTAGCTCAAAAGATCCCTCAAAACCGATGAAGTAATTACACAAATAAATACAAGAATTATTAATAATTACAACTAAATATGGGAAATTTCTAACAGGCGGTTGGAGCTGGGGTGGACCGGGTGGTGGTTGGCGGTGGATATAGTAGGTGTGGGCAATTTTGGATATGCAAGGCTTAATTAGAGCGCCTACCAATTGGAAGTTTCAGATAATATTTGTTTATGCAGCAACAATGGAAACCCATTCAAGGAAGATGAGAACCTCCCTAGACTGACGTTCCCGATATATGAAGGTTTTGGGCTCTTCATTTTCACGTTGGTGGGATATCTATCGCTGCCCATTCCCAAATACAAGTTCGAAAAACTGCTCTCTCGCTTGTGCCCTTTTAGATTGTGACGAGTGTCTTTTAACTGATGAGCGTTTGGATCGTTATTTGTGTTTTGTTTTGTTCACTACTTAACTCCAAAATTACTCGTAAATATCTTGATTCTGAATAATAGTTGGAAAATATAAAATAAATTAAAGTAGAATTTTTGAGGACTAAAACTAAGCTATTCTATTTCTGATATGCTCCAAAACAAGTTGACACTGTACCCTTTCACATTTATCTCTGATTAGAGCCAGTAAAGGAAAACATAAAGTTCATAAGATGGACATTGTTTGAGTTAGTGTCAGACAATGCCTATCCTCGTGCTCCCTTTTAGAGTGTGAAACGAGGCACTGGGAATATCACTTTACTAGTAATCTCTAACATTAGAAATTCGAATATAATCAAGCTATTTTGGCTTTATTCTTTTCTACATCTTTTAAAAAAGCCGTATACTTTAGCTTAATTTAACAAAAATAAGTTTAGTTCACAAATAAATTTAGTTAAGTTCAATTCAACAAAAATAAATTTGGTTCAAATCAGTTTAGTGAAAATAGGTTAAAAAAGGACCTTAACGAACTTATGTCGATATGAGATGATGAATGAATGATCTTTCTGTCCTTAACAAGAAAAGGGATTAGTTACAATTTTTTATTTTTTTTTTGGGTTGAAGGAACTAGTAAGATGTTTTTAATAGGTGATTTAGCATATGGAAATTGCATGGTGTGAGTTTAAATTTGGTTAAGAAATGTACGATAGTTAAACATTTGTTAGAAGGCATGGACTATTACCTTGGCCAGTGCGGTTTATGACTACAACAAAAATTATATTTGCATCATGTATTAAAAGTACATCGGTACAATGTGATTGGTTCATTTTAATTTTTATTCTTAAAGTCCCCTACTTTCATGGTGATGTTCTCTATCTAATTAGTCACACTGTATTGGTGTAAATTTGGTGACCATTTCTTGGTCTATTCAGAATGTTTGATAAGCACAAAGAGTTTAATTTTACACATAAGCAAGATTTATATTCTGTATATTAAAAAATACCGTATTTAGTTGTGAATGTCTTGAACTTTGATTGATTTTAATAAGCTATTGTGTTTTCAATCTACGGCCCCTTTAGTAAAACTTTTGCACTAACTTTTTGCAATAACATGGTTGACTTATCTAATGATAGTGGTGTTTGGTAACAATAGCTTTTTGGAAAAAAATAGCTGTTTGGGAGGATTTTGGCTGTTTTGACCAAGTCAAATAGCTAAAAGGTGTTTAGTAAAGAGCTGTTTGCAATAGCTGTTTGGCTTCAAAAAACTTTTTTGAAAAAGTTATTCCCATTAGCCTTTTGAGAAGAGTTTTTTTGTAGAAATAACATAATTGTCCATAAGTTTGGAAAAATTACACACATCTCATTAAAAACTAATTCATAAATAAGGGCATAAATGAAATGTTACCAACGTATTTTTTAGAAACAGCTAATTTTTACCAGACACCTTTTCTAAAAACAGCTAATTCAAACAGTTAATATAAAACAGCTAACAGTTAACAGCTAATACAAACAGCTAACAGCTAACAGATAACAGCTGTTTACCAAATAAAGCCAGTATTGGTAGAGTACTTTTTAAAAGGAAGTCACTCTTCTTCAAAGTCGACTTCTGTAATCTTAAGAAGTTGTTAGGGAAAAAAAAATTCATAGCAACTTTTAAGAAATGTTGAATTGTCACTAATGAATTTTTTAAAATTCTAATTTACCCACTAAATTTCAATTAAACTCAATTACTTAATTTTCAAACAGTTACAATTCAATCACAGTACAGTTATTGCCCAACCACAATGCAATTACAACTTTCCCAAATGCAGCCTAAACATATAAAAAGATTCTTGAATGAGATATAATCCATTTTAGAGATTTTGATGATTATTGTGGATGATATCTGTTGAAGGTGCTCATTCCCAAATTGTTAATGCATAAATAATTCTCTCTTTTTGTAAGCGAAAATCGTAGTTTAAATGGGACTTAAATTCAACCCTAATATCCCGTTGATGTTGAGAAATTACATTGAATATACAATACATTATAAAAGTAACTAGCATGTCATGATTTTATATACTTAAGGCCTCTTCGTTTTTAGTATATTGAACATGTTACTTGTTCTAACATACTCCAACCCCTCTCAGACTTCAATCAACTCAACCCCGCAAACTGTCAATCTAAAATGGTGATAAAGAACAAGTCCTTGTAGTTAAAGGACACTATGGTTTTCCTTTTCAATAAGTTCATAACTTTACCATAATAAGTATCAGAGTATGTATTAAGTTAAATCTTCTATATTTCTGTATAAATATGGAGATATTCCCGTCTTCTGCACCAAAAAAAATATCTGTACAAATATTAGATTTTATTTCTTGAGATGTTTATTTCCTTTATTATATCCAATTTTGATTATTCTGTTGCACCACTAATCATTGAAATAAATAATAGTTATTCTTTGTTCTTAAATTTATACTGTAAGATATCATGATCCTATTTCTATCCAAAAAAGAAATTCATATAATAATTATGCAATTATATGTAATAAAACGTTTCACAGAGGAAGGAAATAAATTTCTTATAATAAATGTTAGAAGTTTAAAAAAAGATACTGTTGACTTAATTTTAATCCTTGATTAATCCCGCCAAAACCCCAAGCAATTAAAGAATCATCACCATCTAAGCAGCCGAATCGCGTGTGTGAAGTGAAAACAAAAAAAATTAAATTGAAAGAGTACGAACCCTAAATCGAAATCTAGGAATCAGTAAAGTTTGCTGTACTATCGGTAGACGATAATGTCACCGTGACACAATGCAACCAAAAGTCTCTCCGAAGCCAAAAAATGAGAATGCATCCCAAAATCAAAACCAAAGGCCTCGAAAACCGAAGACAACAACATCAACCCCAGCGTGAACCCACCATATCCACGCCTACCCAGTTCAATTTCTCTAATCAGAACCCCCCAAATCCCCCTTTCTCACTCTACCCAGTTGGATCCCAGGTCGAAGTCACCTCCGATGAAGATGGGTTCAGAGGGGCTTGGTTTCTTGCTACTGTAATCCAACCCCCTTCTTCTTTTCAAACCCCTTGTTCTGAATCTTCAAATTCTTATTCTTCTGTGTTTGTGGAGTATAAGAATTTGTTGGCTGAAGAAAATGGATGTGCCCTTTTGAAGGAGTTCGTTGATGCTGCGTTTGTTAGGCCTAAACCCCCTGTTGATGAAGAAAAGGAGGTCTCTTTCGAGGTAAACGACGTCGTTGATACTTTTTTTCAGGATGGGTGGTGGACTGGTGTGGTTACTGAGGTTGTAGAGAGAAATTCACGGTACAAGGTCTTCTTCTCTAACCCTCCTGAGGAATTGGAGTTCGGGTCTTCGGATTTGAGAGTCCATAAGAATTGGGTCGATGGCAAATGGGTTCGCCCCGAAAAGGAGGTTCGAGTTTTGCCTTTAGCTGGGTTTTGCTTTCTACACAGTTTCTAATTAGGGGTTTTTGCATGAGTGTTCAATTTCTTACCTCTACACTTTGTGTTCTGGGTTTATCTGTGTGGTTTCTTTCCTGTAGGGTTTGGTTCAGGAAGGTTGCGTGCTCACTGGCTGTTTCTTTCTTCCCTTTTGTTTCAATTTTCTTGGAGGTTGTTTATGTGTTGCATTCATGTCATGGCTTAGTTTGCTGTTATGTGATGATTAACCTCACGGTGTTTTAAGTCATATGCTGGAATTTGAGCTTTGTGCTTTGAGTATTCTGATCATCCTGTTTTCTATTCAACGGATTTCATGGTGTATGCTTTACAGTTTGACCCTCCCCCCTTTTTGGCTCTATATTTTTTTTGGTTTGGAGGGGGCTGTTTCTAATCTGTGTGCTTAGATCACATGAAATTTTTGGTCTGCAAAACATGTGCCACTCAGTTATGAGGATTATGGTGTGAATGCTGAAGAAGAGAGAAAGGGCACATGTTTTGGTTCTTAGTAATGTCTGTAAAGTTGGGTGAGGTAAACCTTATTCTAGGAGAGACATGTGGAGGATGGAGATAAAAATTCCCATGGGAAATGTAGTGTGGTTGAGGAGGTTAAGCCCCATCTTGATATCTGTGCCCTTCCTGAACCTGTAACCACCCCTAGACTTGTGTTTCCAAATTTTAAATCTTTGTATGTAATATGGGATTGCTCATCTTTAAGACATTTGGAAATCACTTTGTGTCAATTGTCTCAACTTGGATTATAGTGCGCTATAGCAAAATAGTTTGTGAAATTTTCGACTACCATTTTGCTGTGTGGTTGCAAACATGCAGAAGGTTTTGATCTAGGATCCAACAAAACAGCCACTTTGTAGTTTGGGTGTAGTGTAACCCTTCGCACCCTGCATAGGTAGGAGCTCGGGGTTTAGACTTGGATTTTGGTACACAGTATGGGATCAGTCATGTGGGTTTCTTCCCAGTTGTGCTTGGATATAACTTTTCTGCTCTTTTCAACTATCTGAATTGCTTTCACCATAAATTAAATATTGCATTTTGTGTAATTAATGCAAAATTTAAGTTCTACAAACTGATGGAGAATGGGCGACCAATGGGCATGGGGTAGTGACAAACTGACAATGATGGAGATCATCTCCTTATAGGTATGGCATGGAGAGAACCATATATATGCAGCTTTGTTATTGACTAGTGGAGGGCTTGTGACCCCAAGGCTTATGAATGTGTTGAAAATTGTTTCTAACAAGTCAGGAACATTTTAAAAATATGTTCAAGAGATGGTGTACGGGGATTATAAAGTAGTAATAAAACAAATAGGGACAATAACATCAAAAAAAATTGATAGATTTATAAAATAATGCTAGGAGCACCCAAAATAGGGCTATAATGAAACTAAGTTGGCTTACTAGGCCCTTGAGCTCAGCTTGGGCTCAAGTCAAACTGAGCTAGCTCGAGCATAACTGCATAACTTGGTTGAACTCAGCTGAGCTTAACTTGGTTTGGCTCAATTGGTTTATTCTTTATCTGAAGCATTCGTGTGTAGAGCATGAATACCATTATGACAAAAGAATTTTATTCCAACCCCCATTTCTTGAATCAGAGCAAAAGTTTAGGATATAACTTTCATTATAGCGTTTGATTTGTTTGGAGCAAAAACAAACAAAAAAAGAATATTGAGCGGAGCCCCAGTCAACCTCTGGGCCAAGAATTGTGTATCTAAGCCCGAACCCAGCCTAAACTTTTTAGGCTCGGGGTGCTTCGTGCTGAGCTTATGTCTGACTGAGTCAGGTCCGAGTCTGCTTAGCTACACCTTTACTTAAGCATATAGTATTATAATGGTGTAGTTAGACGTGACGGTAATAAGCATGAAGTGAATAGGAATTACTACTTCAGTAATGAGTAATGGAGGGAGTCACAAAAGAAACCATATGTTCAAACCTAATCCCGAGCAACAAGTTCACCATGTAAGCGCATATGAGATGGTTAAGATGAGTTCATTGGCTTTAGCTTTCAAGATAATGGGCTAAACCTTGAGTGCAGTCTAATAATCTTTTTTTATCTTCCTTAGTGAAACTTCTTTAGTTTTGTGATGACACGTAAATTTTATTTCTAATTTGTGTTTAAGTACTAATGTGGTTGAGATTCAGAAAATATTCAAAGTCTCAGCCTAGGGGTTGATTTCGTATTTCCATTGATGCTGTAGGTGTCCCTGACCCTGACCTGTTTCAGTTTGACATGTCCTTATTTGGATGCCACACAAATGACTTTCTGTAAAATCTTACGCACACCCGAGATTTTCCTTTCACAAGTGTTGTCCTTTTGCACAGCTCCATTAAGTTATGATGGCCTTACCCATACATCTACAAGCTTGGTGGTTGATCTGGCGTTTTAATTCTTATCCTTGACAGAGAATGAGGGAACTGAATTTTAGTCCGGGGGCAGCTGTAGAAGTGAATATTGATCCTGATAATTCACCTGATGTTTGGTTCCCGGCAAAGTTCATTAAACAAGTCAATAACTCTTTCCTAGTTGAATATCAAGGCTCACAAGAGGCTGGATATACGCAAAAGGCTGTCGATTCTCTTCATATTAGACCGTCACCCCCTCCATCAAGCAAGAAAAGCTTTAGTCTGCTGGAAAAAGTGGATGCATTTTATGATTTTCGTTGGTTGAGTGGAGTTGTGACGAAAATTCTTGCAGACGGAAGGTACATAGTGTATTTTAAACGCACAAAAAAGGAGAAGGAGCTGTCTCATGCAGATCTGAGGTTGCACATGGAGTGGACTGATGGCAAGTGGGTTCATTCTTCCCAGGTAAGGCTTGCTTTTTTTGCGGCAATAACTCTCTTACACATAACAAATGTTTTTACATGACTCAAAGTGAGCATTTTGCCAAATAAATAAGCCTTCCTTTTGGGCCTACATTTTCTGTTTCATTCATGTCTTTCTGTTTGTTATATATATGCTTATTGTTCAATCTGTTATCTGCCGCCTTGGGCTTATATTTTGAGCCCTTGCAGCTCTATGTGTAAAGCATTTTTTGTGACTTGTGAGTTACAGTCTTGTTCAAGATGACGGCCATTCCTTTCATTCCTAGCATGCAGAACTACAGGGCTATACACAGCTGTTGCAATGGAATATGGCATATTTGTATACTCTCTGAATAAATTCATTGCTTCATATTTGCAGTTGATTGATTCAAACAATTTCTCTTTTTATCTAGGATACCCTGATAACATCAATCCCTGAGAAGCGGTTAGAATGTGCTGTCAATGGTGATTACAAGGAAAAATGTTGTGTGCCAGCTCAACGTGCTAATGCTAAGGAAGATGTTAGAGAGGAAATAAATTCTGCTGCAATTCTGAAAAGCTGTCAGAACGCACAGCAAACCCCTGGCAGTGGAAGGATGGATAACTATAGCACAATGTCAGGCAGCAGAAGAATTAAGCAGACAATTGATGATGTTAGTTCCATTTATCTGAAGTCTTCGAAAAGACTAAAAGAGAAGACTGCATCTGATGCTCCATTATCTCCCGGGACATGCAAATTAAGGTTGAAACAAGCAGAGGGATTACACAATGCGAAATCTGCAGATCTTGATTCTGCGAGACCGGCTAACCCAGGAAAATCTGGTTCGAAACAATCTGAAGATAGGAGTCGATCTTCTGCTGCTACAGAAAATATGGTATTCTGAATATTCTTTTTACTGTACCTGTTTCTATGTGTCGTGTGTATTTTTGCCTGTGAACACTTGTTGGAGTCTTGCAGAATATGGAGGAAGTTTGCAGTTTATTAGCTTTTGGTGATGTATTTTCGCCTTTTCTGGAGAGGAGGGAAGAGTGGCTATTCAAGGAGGAAAAACAGCTGGTCTGACAATGCATGCCTTTAATCACGACTGATTTGTGTGTGACTTAAATTAGGCATTTATGCATGTGTGAACCACTTTGTCCTCTTGAACTAACTCTGTTGGATGTCTGGGTTGGCCTTTGAGACTTGCAGACTAAAAATGTCAAATCAAGAAGGGATGTTTGGAATTTCAGTATTTAGTCACATAATGTTGGAGTCTAAATGACTCTATAGGTGCCAATTACACTCCGGGGCTCAGTTATCATGTCACTTCAAAAATGATGGGTACTGTACAGTGCTCTAGGCCCCTCTTTTCCCGTGAAGTTACTATTTTTTGGATATTTTTCTATTTAACTGTTGTACAATCATGATGGAGGATGACTTTTGAGGTAGCAAAATAGATTAAGTTGGATGCATCTTTTTCCCTTCAAGATCCTCCTACCTCTTCTCTAACGCTACATTGTGTCATTGGAAATGGATAACCTTGCCATTGTCTTTAGTTGTTTGCGTGATGCAAATGATACTGATATATGTTTTTTCTTCGTAGGAGAATGATGAGAAGAATCCAGTTCGGCGGAAGAGGGGAAGACCGCCGAGGCTGCCCGCATCAGGGCCAGGTATAGCTTGTTTGGTTAAAGCCTGTTCAATGTGCTGCTCGGTGTTTGTAATATGATTTATTGCTCCTTTGAATAATCTGTGCATATACAGACACTGTAGACCAAACACCAAATGGAAGAAGTGTGCTTTCACCACATGGAAGACCGCTGAAGCTAAAAGTATCAGAGCCAGGTATAGCTTGTTTGGTTAGAGCCAGGTCAATGTCCTGCTCAGGGTGTGTAGTAAGATTTATTGCTCATTTGAATAATCTATGGAGTGTATAGATACTGTGGACCACACATCAAATGAAAGTTGTGTGCTTTCACCACATGGAGGAGCTATAGTTATAGGCTTGACACATAATGGAAAGATGATTGAATCAATATCTGGGGGCTCAGGCCAGCATAAGAAAGGGGAATCTAGCAAGGCTATGAAAGACGAAGTGAAACACAGCAACACTGAAGTGCATCATGAAAGTACAGTAAGTGATAGATAGATGTGTTTCTTGTCCATGTAGAGATTAAGATATCGATATTGC
>NCQV01047739.1:570-23596 GCA_002740545.1 Lophocereus schottii
TTTCGCCCCAGAAATTTAAGTAGAAAGTTAGGCGAACGTAACGTTCCCAGCCATAGTGGCTGGGGTGTTACATGAACATTCAAAAGACGACATTTGGTTGTTGGACTGCTTGATTAGACATAGCATAACTTCGTCTCGAAAGAGAGATTTATATGTTAGGAGGGCTAGCAAGTAATCAAAAATATTGAACTTGGATTAAGTCAAATTAGTTTGAAAGAATGAAATTTGCTTGGTTTAGACAAATTCGATTGATTTCAAAAGAATACTTGACAAGATTACAATTCCTCGGAATTAACCAATTAGAGAATAGCATATGTTTATTGATTCTGATCCAATTCTCTTCCATAACAGTGAAAATTCCTTGACCGTCTTCTCTTATTGATTTAAACAAGTTTATTTGCAGTAGTTAATCGAATCCACTTGAAATTGAGTTTTGCTTAGCATATTTTGACAAGACTAGGCTCGATAGATTACTTTAGTCCTTGAGGAACAATATTTTTTCTATATTACGAACACCCATGCGCTTACAGCAGTGTTGATCAGTAAGGTTGGCCAAACTTGAATGCTTAGATAAGCGTCGATTAATGGCTTAGCAACAGCTTGAAATTTGCCAAGCCCAAATGACCGGTGCATTGAATAGACGAGTTAAGTTTCACTCATTTAGTGTTGGTGAATTAGTCTTAACAATAGGGAGATCTATTGTCATTAATCAAAAGGCACAAGGGAAATTTGAGTCTAAATGGGAGGGTCCCTATGTAATCACTAAGGTCTTCCCTAAGGGGGCATGTGAGCTCTCCAACCATGGTGGACAAATTGTGTATACTTGTGTCAATGGCAAATTTATAAAGAAGTTCTTTACTTGAACTTTCTGGATAGTTGAATTGTATTGAAATACAGAACGCTTGATCTCTCAACAAGGGGGTACATAGGCAATCCAGTTTCACCCTCAATTCAGTACAAAAATAAATAAATTCCCTTTTTTCCCTGTATGTGAAAATCTTTAGATTCATGTGATGTATCAAGTGGTTATATGATGTCCATAGTGAGAATTATTTACTAATTACTCTTCATTGTGTAATTATTCTGTTTTTCATCATTATTTATTCAAAAAGGGTGGACAAGGAGATATAAAAAGGGAGGGGAGAAGGAAGGGACATCTTAATTTTAATGCAACGGTATAAATGGTACAGTACAAAAATGAACTGAAGGATGGAGATATAAATGCAAAGGAATTGAGCAAAGCAAAACAAATCTAAACATTATTTAAGGAAATTATAGAGCCAATCAAAATCTTGAGATGGTCCTTTTCCTTCTCCAAATCTTATAGCTTGAAAAATTTAGCTTCAGCCAAGTCCACTTTTACCTGTTCTACTTCCTTTTTCTTCAAATCTAGAGAGGATTTTAGCTCGCTATGTGCTTCAATTAAATCTTGTAACTTGGCAATCAAATCCTCTCACATGTTACGGATCTTCACTCCTCTTCCCTCAAAATCTCCTAGTCCTTAACTTTAAGCGTTGAAGCTTTGCTGGACAGGTTACTGAGCTGAGCTTCAAAATGAGCAATTCCAAAAGAACAAGTGAGATCTTGGTCGGATAAACTTTTGGCTTGATTAACGTCCACTAATTCTTCGATCTTTGCAGTAATCTTAGCTATAAATATCTCATCTATTCTAGAGGAAAGCCAACAAATCTCTAGTGTACTAAGCTTACAGATTTCAATCATGTGGCAAAGTGCGCTCAAAGATTGAGAAACTCATGCTCTACTAGCTAACAAGTCCTTGGCCTAGCCATAATTAGAAATAATGCCAAGGATCATCTCCACACCTTTGAGAATGCTCACTCAGACCTAGTCTACTTTCAAGTTACAAAAAAGACTCACTGAGGAAGTAAGGATGCTTTGAATAGGTGCAGCTTTAACTAAGTCATCAGAAGTGCTATGCATGGGAATGATAACAGTTACTATTAGATCATGATAATCAGCAAGAAATGTTTCTTGCAGGGGATATTCTCATCTAATCTGTGGAGGCATCTTGTTGATTTAAAATTCCCTGTTCAGTAAAACTGTCCAAATCTGTCATAGGTAAATTTTCAAATCCTGTGCCAGCTCCCATATTAGAATCATCAGAATGATCAGGACGATCATAATGAGCCCTTTTAAAATTCACCTCGATGTGTGATTGATCACGAGGAGTTGCCATGGTAGGGAATTGATCACTAGGAGTTCTTTTATTCTTCTTCTCCGATGGCATTTTGTTGCCTTCAAGAACTTTGGCTTTTCTTTTTTTTGGAAGATGATACAGAAGATTTCTCCTTGGCACAAATGTCACCCAAACCCTTGAGATCTCAACAGCTTCGGGAACGAACTCACAAAGAGGACGTAGGTGATCAATGATGTAAATGACTTTCCTCAAAAACTCTAACTTGTTTGTTATAGTCTGGTGAACCTTATCAACAGATTAAATTAAATAAGGAGTGTCGATTTTGGTCCACTAACTACAACAATCCTAGAAATAAACTCCTTCATAGTAGGAAAGAGGAACGGAACATAGAACCTCACCCCTGTATCTCGTCTTTGCAAATTAGCATAGGCTTGTGCAATATCCATCACATTCCTTTGCTGTCATAGGGCTCTAATGAAGCTCAAGGGATTAGAGGGAACGCCTTCATCAATTCCGAATTGGCAAGCAAACCGGTTGGGCTAATAGGGTTTGAAAATCAACTCCGACCCAACACGCACAGGAAGTATAGAAGACCAGATAGAGAAGAGAAATTTAAAATCCTCATCTGGTAGCCCCATATCAATTATGTCTTGACCATTACGAGAGTCATCATGATATGAGCTAGCTTTAAGAAAGAGATATCTCCCATCACTGAAAACATGTCTAGCATAGGGTAATGAAAGTTTGCCACCAAGCAGCCCAGCATAACAAACAAGATTAGGAAATCACCAGGGCAATCACTATCTAGGCTATGATGATATAGACAGCGAAAGAATTTTGCTAGCCAACATATCACATAGTGGCTAGGAAAAATTTTGTTAGGCTTATCAGGATGGTCCCGATGACTTACCACCTCTTGTAAGCCATGGTAGATATAACCAAGCACTATTGGAGCCAAAGAAATTCCTTGCCCATAAGCCATTAGTGCAGCCATTTCAAATGTTTTTGGTCTTCCTTGCCATAAGGCAAAAAAAAGCGACTCAACCAAAAGGTCGAGAAAGCAGTAAGTTCACCCTCAGCTATGACATTTAAGTTTCCCAGTCACTTTTTGACGAGAGATATGAACGGGGCTCCTTTTCTTTGCCTTAGCTTTCCCTTTTTTAGAATCCCTTTGCTCCCTATATGCAAAGTAGACCAAAATGTTCTTTGTAAAAATGGTCTAGCCAGAGGTTGAAATAAATATGGCCAACATTATGAAACTTGCGAAGCTCAGCATGAATACTTAGCAATTCGACAACTATAGTAGGATATTTATTATAATCATCTAAGTCTTTGTTTGGACGTAAGAATTCCTTGTATATAGCCTTAAGAACCACCAATTTGCTCTAAGTCATAAAGGGAAATACCAACTTTTCCTGCCCCATGGTGAAGAGCATTGGCTAATGGACCTCAAAGTTTATAAAAGGCCCGCCCTACATTTGTGTCAAAATGGTACGAAAATTGCTATACACCAGCAATACCAAATATGCTAGCTTGGTTTGAAGGTTCTTTAAAACGAACAAGTACTTGTTTGGTCCATTCCATCACTCCTATCCTTAAAGTTAAGCGGCCTCAAAATTGGAAGGTTAACCTCCAATTCCTTCTTTTGATAGGAAGCCGATGTAGGGTTGGGTAAAATTCATCCTCAGCAGGATGTCCTTCTTCTCCATGGCGTTTAGTATTGTCCTTCTTAAGAATAGAGGCATTGAAGTAGTTTTCGTAATCCTTGCTTGCATCCATGCACTTGCTCTCTTCATTTCAACGATAGATCAAAGTGTTCCTCACTTGATTCTAACTTTCTTAACCAGGATAGACATTAGAATCAAGGAAGGGATCACATTAAGACTTAGCAAGGAACTTCAACACCAATAATAAGGCCCATAATCACATTCTCGACCATAAAAGGCATGCATCATTCACGTTATCGAAGCCCTAACATGAACAATGCACCGGGGGGAATTGAAAACATGAAATTTTGACGAATTTAATTTGTCAAAAATTAATACCAATGGATATAATATGAGTCCACTATAAAATAAAATAAAAAATTAGAATGAAAAAACGAGGCTTTCATACTTATAAGTTGGAAAGCAATATTGCATAATATGTAAATCAAGCCAAACTTATTCTCTTGTGACTAAAAAATCACGTGGATGGAAAATGACCAAGGATCAAATTTTAAATCCATTTTAACCCCTTTTGTTTATGCCTTGTCAAATAAAAAGGTATGATAACATTTTCAATGGGGGGCTATCAGAACCATCCGATCTACCTTGATTTTTGCTATATATATATATAGGGGAAAAATCATGATACCCCTAGCATGAATTATAATGGGCCTTTAAAAAATTTTAAATAGGTAATAAAAATGTAACGAGCTTTGTGTTGATCACGTGAAGCCCCTGCGATTAATTATTAGCAATTAAAAGAAAGGGGAAAGTAAAGTTACAAGAGAAAAGAGGCACGTGATGCTCTAAATTCCTAGATACTATCAAAGCAAAAGCATTGGGGAGTTAATTAAGAAGCACTCAGACAATTTTTTTTTTAAATTATTGACAAGTAAAATAGGGGAAGCAGTTAGTAGTCGTAAGTCCCTTCAGGTTTCCCACTATCTCCTTTCTTGTACTGAAATAGAAGGTAAGTACCTTGTTTATATTCCATTCTAAAAGGGAGGAAGGAAACAGGGTACTGGGGATTCCAAAAGAAGGAGGTGATAGAGGTTAACAATTTGCAAAACCTACAGGCCTTAATTAGGCCTCTGTAATACGACTTAATAGTTTAATTTTGCTCGATATCTTACCTGTTTCTTAAACTCAAAACAATGGAAGAAAGACAATATACTGATCAGAATATAGGAATAGATAATAAAAAAAGAGGGGAGCAATATTTTTACATCAAAATTGAATAATAGTGAACGATCATTGACAGTAGGATTCTTTGTTTTTGGAGATATCAAAATTTTGTTAAGGATAATATTTATTTGTTAAATTCAAAAGTCTGATTTGGATTGAAATACAAATAAATAAAATAAACAAAAGAAGAGGTAAAAATTGGCATGAGTCATAAAGAATGTTAAGTCTGAGCAAAAGAATGATTTTATTTGATACTCTGGCTAAAAAAAAAAATTAGAGTCGCAATTTATCCCACAACAATACCAACGCTTGCGTTGAATTTTTTTTAATAAAAAGCCCTGAAAAAATGGTCCCTGGGGGGGGTTGGCTTACACTACTTCATTAAAAAAGAGGGAGGAAGGGAATTAAGGTTCATGACAAAATTGTATGATGAATAAGAAAAAGGGGAACGATAAGGAGAATTTGTCAGGGTTGTTTACTGTTTAACCAATTAAAATGGGTCTGGGAAAAGTTTCATGTGAATTTTCAACTATATCAAATTATCTGGATCATTTGATATCTACTAGAACTACGGTGACTTGATTCCACCAAGGATACATAGGAAGCTCGGTATAAATGAATTCATTCTAAAGTGAAGTCGTCAAATGGGCCCAAACCGACACCCCCCACTTAGAAAGTTAATTTTTTTGAAGTTGATTGTACCTTACCTGCTCAAATGTCAAAGAGACAAGCTCCCAATATAGAAACCAACCCCCTAAAATTTCCAAGTGCACGAAATGGACCAAAAAGCCTTATTTTTCTCCCACCTCTTTCACAAAAGACTAAAATTACAGTTCTGTGACCTTTGGTTACATGTTACGTTGCTAAAACAAATGAAAAACCAAGCTTCTCAAAAAAGTCAAATCTTTTTCAAATCATAAGTACAACAAAATGGACTAAACTCGAGCCAAATATACAACCAAGCTTACTAAATTTCTCCCCCCATGATGTAAGCCTAAACAAATTTTAGGTTTCGAACTTCATCAATTTGTTGTCAAGAGTAAGCAAGAAGCCTATGAATAACTTATGGGTACAATCATAAGTCAAAAAATATATCATAAAATAAATGGACTGGCCCCTAAAAGGACTAAGTCAGAAAATGAAAAAAATTGTTGTGAAACAGCTACAAAAAATTTAACTTTGCCATTCAATTAAAAAAAAAATCAAATGACAAAATTTACAAGTATTAATCTGGTTCAAATTCAAAATAAAATAAAATAAAATAATAATTATTAACTTAACAAATAAAAATTAAATATAAATCAATTTAAATTTATTTAAAAAACTATGGTTGGTTTGATCCTCTATAAAAGAAGTGCGTAGGCAGCTCACAACAAAAAGTGAAGTGCAACCCAAATTCCAAATCAAATAAAATTACACGCTCTCTAACCTGCGTGTGAAGAATGTGTATGTATAGTATCCTTCTTAGAAAGTGCCTATGCAGCCACTCTCTTTTGCAATTAAGTTTTGGATATAGGCGATTCGATGTTAAAAACATGACAATCGTCGATTCAAATTTTACAGGGTTTATTAATGCAAAATGAAGTAAAGAAAGAAAATAAAAACAGAATGAGTCAGAATCAAAAGATGGTCTCCCAAGAGCGGCACATAATTAAGGAGGCCTATTCTCTTGAATAAGGTCGTATTCAAAATAAACTGATGTACATTTTTGTACGTTGGAAAGTCGTGTTGTGCATATTATTTATTTTTATTAAATTTTTGCTCAACATAAATTCATCCATCAATTAAGATATATACTTCTTTCAACGTAAGACATTCTTGGTGAAAGCCTAGAATAAGACTATGAGGGTGGATGTTAACTCTATCAAATCCCTACCTGTATGGATATAGCTGCCTAACCTAGACATCAAATATTAGAGCATTGACAACTTGAGCAAACTAAGGAGTATCGTGGGTATACCTATCAAGACTGATAAACATACGAAGGATAAGAGTATGCTAAACTATGCTCCAATGCTAATTTAAATAAGACTTGATGGGCCTTTACCAGATCAAAAGAGATATTATAGTAACTCAAAAGATCATTTATGAATAGAGACTAGTGAGATGTAATCACTGCCAATACTGTGGACATGAAGAGAGTGAGTGTAGGAAGAAACAGGCCACTAAGAAAGAATGGAGACTAGCGTAGCAAAAGTAGGTTATTCTATAAAAAGTTCAAAGTTCTCCTACTCAGGAAAAGGAAGAGGCTATGTAAGACGAAGGAAATCTATAGGAAGAATGACATCTAGCCCTAGTATCTAGATTACACATACAACTAACACCTTTCAAGCTCTACATGTAACTGAATTTATGCACCTGGTGGAAAATGAGGTAGTGGTAGGGGAGCCACCTACTTGTGGTGAACATATCACTGTCAAATGTTAGTGGCTTAAACGGCCCTAACAAGCAAGAAGACATCAAGCTCTTCTTTGCTAATAAAAAGGCAGGTCTGTTGTGCTTCCTTGGACAAAAGTCAAAAAAGAAAATGAAGTTGTTGTTACTTAGAGGATGTTTGTAAGGTGGAGCACTCAAGCCAACTTTCTACTTCACCATAGGGGCAGGATCTTACTTGCTTGACTGACACAATATTACATTGTGAATTGCTTGAGAATCACCACTCAACTAATTCACTATGATGTGATCTAACATTCTACTCTTACAAAGTTCCATATGTCATTTGTTTGTGGCTTTAATAAGGACACTCTTAGGAAATCTCTTTGGGAAGATTTGAACAATATAATAGGCTCAATGTTAGAACCAGGGTGAATTATTAGAGATTTTAACATTGACACATAGGATACGATAGGAGGGAATGTAGTGACAGCTATGGAGATTGCTAACTTTTATCATTGGTTGATTTCATGTCAGCTGCATACATGGACAAACAATCATGTATGGTCCAAAACTGATAGAGCTATTATTAAAATGGAATGGTATACATCCTTTGATTTTATGTAGGCTGATTATTTGAATGTCAGACTGTTTTACAGTACTCTAATCCTATTGGCTTTTCCACACTGTCCTAGAGATCCCAGCCTATTCAGATTTTGTGATATATGGGCATCTGATGAATTGTTTCATGGGATAGTAAAAATGCTTATTGCAAATGCTCATAGGGACACTTACATGTCCCTTTTTACAACATATTCCAAAAACATTAAAGCTCCTCTAAGAAAGCTTAATAGAGATAAGTATGCTGATATTCATCAGCAACATTGGCTTCATAGGTAGCCCTGGATGATGAACATGCTAGGCTATAGTAGAGCCCTTATGATACTGATATTTAACAAGAAGAAAACAGATTAAAGCCAAGCATATTTCAGTTCTTCAATCTTTATTATCCTTTATATAATAGCAAAGCAAGATCAGTTGGGCTCAATTTGGGAATCAATGCACCAACTTGTTTTTTTGCTAAAAATGAAGCAAAGGAGGCAAGCAAATTATGTTTTCTTTATCTTGAATAAAGCTGGGGACAGGGTGGATGGATTTGAAGCTGTAGCAGGTGTCATTTTTATATTTGATTCTTAGTTGCTTGAAAACTAAACTTTTAGGAGAATCATTACTAATAATATCATTGAGAGTGGGCTTATGCTTACAGTGGAACAATATGTCTCACTATATGAGCCCATCTTAGATTAAGAAAGAAGGCAAGTTATGTTCTCCATTCCAAATAGCAAATTACCTAGACTAGATGGATTTAATAATGATTTCTATAAGGTTGCATAGGAGGCTTTGCCCTTATAAAGCAATCTATGAGTTCTTTCAAGTAGGTTAAATGCCTAGAGCTTTGAATGCCACAAACATTGTCATTTTGCCTAAGATTCCTAACCCCCTAGTGCACAATATTTTAGATCTATATCTTGCTACAATGTTGTCCACAAGTGTGTATCCAAGCTCATTTATAATAGGCTAACGTTACTGCTACCATCACTTATAAAGGTCAGTCAGGAAGTATTTGTTTAGGGAGTTAGTATGTAATGTCCTCTTATGTCAAGAAATTGTAAGAGGGTACCATAGAAAGCACATCTCACTTACATGTAGGGTGACAATTAACTTAAAGAAGCAAGTCAACCCATAGAATAAAGACAAGAATCATGGCAAGAGCTACTGTAGTGATTGTCCCTAAGCAAATAGTGGCACCTGTACCCAAACTCCAAGACTTAAAGATGAACCAAAAGTGTCTTGCTGGATGGATGAAGTTTAAGACTTGACAAAGCTTCAATCTCCAATCTATAAAGTAGAATGTTACTACTGTGGTGACTCTTCTTCACCATAACTAAAAGGGGCCTTCTTCTCAGAAACTGAAGCTCCATCCTCAAAAACCATTATTTTACTGGTTATGATGATAGGCGTAAACAACTGGGAAAAGGAGAAGGCTAACATGAAAGCCATGCTACAAAAACTCACCAAGGATAGCAAAGAAAAAGAAACATGCATCAAGCTTCAAAAGGAAAAGATTGGCAAACTTAATAAGAAGTTGGAAAAATGGTTAACCCATTCTTTAACAAAAGGCTTAGAAAGTGAATGGAAGGAAAAAGTGTCCATTCATAGTGAAGCTTCTAACAAGGAGGAGCAACCAAAGAAGCTGGCAAGCCAAAAAATGATGGATCTTCAGGATTGATAATTTTCACTCAAATCCAAGATTTGATTACAAATGCAGTTAAGGCATATCTATGAGAAGGTCCATGCAAGACTTACCTATACACTAAGCCTTACACCAAGCCTTATGCCAAGGGGATTGTTGCTCTCTATTTGGCTTACGATTATCAACCTCCTAAGTTCCACTAGTTTAATGGGAAGAGCAACCCAAAGAAACATGTTGCACATTTCATTGAGACATGCAAGAATGTTGGTACTATGGTTACCTACTGACCATGAAGTTTGTCCAGACGTTAAAAAGCATTGGTTTTGATTGGTATACCGACATAGAGTTGGAATCCATCAATAGTTCGAAGCAAATAGAGCAAGAATTCCTTAATAGGTTCTACAGCTTCCACCGCATAGTCAATATAACTTAGCTTACAAACATAAAACAATGGAAAGATAAGCCAGTTCTTAACTACATCAACTATTGGCATGCACTTAGCATTGAGTGCAAAGATCAACTATCTGGAACTTCTGTTGTTGAAGTATGTACCCAAGACATAGAGTTGGACTTATTGTATATCCTTCAAATGAAAAGCTTAGGACTTTATAAGAATCAGTAACCAAGGGACATTACATGAAGGTGATGATAGCTAATTGTCCTGGTAACTCCTTGTCTTCTAATGAATCAAAGAAGGACAAAGTTGAATTTAAGAAAAATGTTAAACCCCTTAAGAACATGACTAAGGAGGCGATATCCATCTCTGTTGGTAAGCTAATTTGAATTACAGGAAAGCCTAAATCAGAAGATAACATGAGCACATCCTTTAAGGATGCAACAGAGAAATTCCCCACACTAGAAGAGCTTCAAGAAAAGAAATGCCTAAGTTCTAAGTCGAATTTGTCGGGTACACTAGATGACTTACTTAAGAAGGGTGTCATTCAACTACCTACACTAAAGCATTTAGAAGAAGTTGAAAGGTCTACAGATCTAAAATACTGTTAGTACCATTGGGTCATTAGTCACCCTCTTGACAAATGTATTACACTCAAAACGCACACCATGCAACTGGCTAAGGATAGAAGAATCATTCTAGATTTAGATGAGACAGTAGAAGCTAATCACACATCTGTGTTGCGTGAGCATCATGCTTCTTCATGTTAATAGAAGCCCAACCACTTATCTTCTCTAGAGAAGTATAACTTAACCCCTTTCCTAAAAGTGGAGCTAGTTACATTATAACTTGGGAGTCTAGAACAAGTAGTTCCCCTATTACTAATCGCACCACAATGACCAAAGGCCAACCTCACCTCAAGTAAGTCAAGAAAGAATGAAGTCTGTAGCTCCTAAGGATAAAGTTTGGGACATCGACCCACTTCACCAAAACTCATCTATCTCCGTTGACTTAGGCAAATTCTTCCTTAAGGGATTATTTAACAAAGTGGTCATCAACATGGCTTCATGTTTTGATTTTGAAGATGATGAAAACGAGACGAATGAAGAGTAGAATGTTAGAAATACACCTTCTCCCAAAAGTGACGACAAGGTCCTTAGCATCCTAAAAGATTTAATGACACACATGGGTGGGAAGCAAATTTTTCACTTGCCGGAAGAGACGTGTGAGGAAGTGGTTGTTGTCATTCGGTATGCAAGGCCATATGTTAACAAGGTGAAGGATGTATCACCTGTGAGGGGTCCTACCCAATGTGCTACCTGTAACACTGCCCTAACATTTACCGATTATGACTTATTATCAAGATCTAAACCACATAATCGGCTATTGTTCATTAGTGGATATATTAGGGGGCAAATGGTTATGCGAATTCCAATGGATAATGGTTTGACAGTGAACATTATGCCTATGTCTATTATAAATGATTTGGGTATCTCCATCGACGAATTATCTAAGAGCTGAATGATCATACAAAGTTTCAACCTAGAAGGACATCGTGCAATTGGTATAATTCTCTTAGATTTGACAATTGGTGACTTAACAACATAATCAATTTTTCATGTGATAGATTCAATGAGTTCCTAGAAGTTGATGCTTAGGCATCCCTGGCTACATGAACACGGAGTGGTAGCCTCGATCTTACCCCAATGTCTTAAATACAATCAAGATAGGGAAAGGAAGATATACGGTGATGTTAAACCATTAACTATGCTCGAATCATACTTTGCTGATGCAAAGTTCTTCATCGAAAATGATGCTCCAAAAGAAGTAATTCCTATTACTATATCCTCTCCAAGAAAATGTAGTGTAAAGAATGCCAAAGAGACTCATGTACCTCCAAAAGATAGTCGTGATGGCAACACCAAGCCACAATAACAATAGGAAGAAGAAACTAAGGAAATAATTTTATATCTCTCCCATCAAACAAACAATGATCCTAGTAAGTCTAATGATGGCAGTCATTAGGTACATTCCTAAATCCCTTTAAAAGGATAGTGAATAACTATTTGGCATATGTTTTATTAGTGTTTCTTAGTTCATCCCCTGCTGCTTATTCTTAGTTTTTCTTAATAAAATGTTTTTCTATAAAATGTTTTCACAAAATCATTTATTTTTGGTCTCTTGGAATCAGTCTCTCTATGGATAGGGATACTTACAGAGGTAAAAATTGCCTACATTTGGATATCCCTAGACCCTATGAAAGCGGGACCAGGTGTTGGTGTTAGTATTATTGTACAATTCTCAAAAGCATAACTAAGGGTTACATCAAGTTCAAGGAAGCTAATTAGTGCGTTCTCAAAGAAATGTATGTGCTTCCAATTAATAAGGCAAACTACAGCAAATTAGGGCCTTTATTTGTGGTTTTATCATATCTTCCAAAGGCTTACTCTAAGGAAAAAGCTACTTGCCAAGGATATGCACTAGTGATGAGTTTGATCCAAATGTATATAAATTAATGAAGGGATCTAATTACGACTTCAGTAGGCCAACATCTTTGGGGCACATCATTGTAGCTAAGCCTTACGTACTTAACAGCACACACAAAATGACATCCCAACCCCATGAGGATATTGGGATGACATTTGATAATCAGTAACTCACACAATACATTACAACTGAAAAGGTCATAAAGGTAAAGGTGAAAATACGCAGCCTAAACCCTCAGCCTTTGCCAGAATAATGATAGATGAGAGGTAAGTGAGCTCACCATCCTCACACGAGATGGATTCTGTGTTTAGTCACCATCGTGAATTAAATGAAGTCCAAATTCTATTCCTTTATGTATGAAACGTGTTTCAACTTTAGACATTAAGACGAATGGTTCCTTAAAAGTGAAAAGGCATACTATAGTCGTCACTAGCCATGGGGCTAACTACAGCTCAAAAGAAAGAACTCAGGAGGAGGAATAAGCTTCTTCAAACCACATCACAGTTCAAGAGACCAACGACTTAGATTTTGAAGTAGAACTTGCTGATGCAGTAGAAATCTTAAAAGATGGGGTATAAGCTATAGTTAATGCATTAAAATAGTTGAATCTCAAAGATGTGGCCAAACCCCACACCACTTATATGAGTGCATTTGGTTACACTCAAGGAAGGAAAGTATTTCATTCTCCTCTCTGAGTACAAGGATGTGTTTGCATATAGTTTATAAGGAAATGCTTGGATAAGATGCCAAAGGCACAGTTAATCACTTGTCCATTAAAAAGGCAGTTTACCTTAAAAAAGCAACCACAACGGCATTTTTGTCCTGAGTTAATATTTGAAGTTGAAAAGGAGGTGAACAAACTCATTGATGTTGGGTTTATATGCGACGTGAAATTGCCTAATCTTGATGGCAAATATTGTCCCAGTAAGGATGTAGAATGGCCAACTTCATATTTGCACATAGATTTTCGGGACCTCAATGATGCATGCCTAAAAGATGACTTTCCACTTATAGTTATTGAACTCATAATTGATACTACCACTTGTCATAGAGCCTTTTTCTTTATAGATTGCATCAAAGGCTATAACCAAATTCGAATGGCGTTAGAAGATCAAGAGGCCACGACTTTTGTATACCAAAGGCATTGTTTGCTTTAAAGTGATGGCTTTAAGCTAGAAAAATGCGGGAGCAACCTATCAATGGATGATGCAAGCTATTTTTGAAGACATGTTGCACAAAAGTATAAAATTCTATAAGGATGATCTGGTGGCTAAGTTCAAATAGAGATCAGATCATTTACACGATGTCCATGAAAACTTCGAAAGATTATGAAAGTTTCAACTGAAGATCAATCATCAAAGTGCCCATTTGTTCTTGCATTTGAGAAATTCCTAGGCTTTATCATATGACAGAGAGGTGTCAAAATTAACCAAGTTAAGATAAAGCAAATCGAGACATGCACCCGCCAAAGAATCTCAATGAACTCTATGGTTTGTAAGGACGCTTAGAATATATAAGAGGGTTGATATCAAATCTCATTAGTCGTTATCACCCTTTTAGTCACCTCATGAAAAAGGATGTGCTTTTTGAAAGGACGACTCATGCCAAAAGGTTTCTGATAGCATCAGAAAGTATTTGCTGAGTCCTCCAATGCTAGGGGCACCTAGCAAGCCTCTTTTACTATATATCATAACACAAGAATGTTCACTTGGAGCATTATGTGCCCAGTAAAATCCCGACGGGAAGGAGGGGCATCTCTATTACCTACGTAAGACATTGGTTGAGGCTGAACCTTACTATTCACCAATTGAAAGTACATGCTTAGCTCTTATGTTCGCCATTCAAAGGTTAAGGCATTACATGTAGGCTCACACTATGTATGCTATCCCTAAAGTTGATCCAATTAAGTACATCTTATTGAGGCGGTTTCAGAATAGGGACTCGTAAAGTGGGTAGCTATCTGAGAACAATATGATCTTATTTACATGCTTAAGAGCAGTTAAAGGCCAAATATTGGCATATTTCTTAGTACATCATATAACCCTTGATTGTAGGGAACTGAATGATGACCTTCCTAGAGAAAAGGTGTTCTTTATTGCCGTTCTTTTACCTTGGGAAATCTACTTTGATGGGAATAAAAGGCCTTGATGTTTATAGTAACTTACAATTGGTTATTAATAAACTTCTAAAGGAATCTAGAGTGCAGAACGATGATCTTATTCCATATCATAAGCATGCCTTATGATAGTTGGATAGATTGGAGATTGCTAAGTTGGAAAATGTCCCTAGGAGTGCCAACAAGATGCTTGACACACTGGCAAACCTGGCAGCCACTTTGGTACTAGGAGTAGAAGAGAACATTATTGTTTTAGTTTAAAATTAGCGTGTCATTACCTCTATTGAAGATGAATGTGAGGAAGAAGTCAAAGCAGTCTCCATTTGCGAGACACATAAAGAAGATTGGCGCCAGCCACTTATTAACTGCTTGAAACATGGGAAGCTACTAGATGACCTAAGGTATAAAACACAAATGCAATGGAGAGCCTCATGCTTTCTCTATTACAAGGGAAATATTACACTGACGCTCTTTCCTTGGTCTCTGATTGTGATGGTTAGATGAAGAAGAAGAAAAATAAGTAATGAAAGAAGCCCATGCTACTGTATGTGGTGCACATCAGTTAGGACCCAAGTTACATGATTGCGTCAAAAGAATGGGTTATTATTGGCCCACTATTGTGCGTGATTGTGTTGACTATGCAAAAAGGTGGGATGCATGTAAGTTCCATGCTAATTTCATTCACTAGCCTTTAGAACCACTCGATCCGACTATAGAATCTTTGCGTTTTCAGGCATTGGGATCTAATGTTAAAGGACCTCACACACCTTAATCTTCTACTGATCATTTGTACATCTTGGCTGCCTCTAACTATTTTTCTAAATAGGCAGAAGCAATTGCTTTAATGGAAGTTAAAAAGGATAATTTAGTCAACTTCACGTGAATACACATTATTTATCAACATAGCATGCCTCGATATATTATCATAGACAATAACAAACAGTTTATCAATAAATTGATGACTAATGTTCGTGGGAGATTTAAGTTTGCCCAACATAAGTTGTTAAAGTGCCATGCTACTCAAGTGCCCTAGTAGAAGCTTTCAACAAATTATTGTGCAACTTGCTCATGAAGGTGTTGTCAAAATCTAAGCAAGATCGACATAAGAAATCAAGGGAGGTTCTTTAGACATATTGAATAACGTACAGGGTTCCAACATAATCATATGGAGTAGAAGCCATCATACCACTAGAAATTCAAATTCTATCATCACGCATCACTATAAAAGTAGGTTTGAGTGAAGATAAAAACTACAAGCTTTGCTTAGTGGAGTTAGTGGTCATTGATGAGAAAAGACTTCAAGGCCAGCAAAAATTAGAATGTTGTCATGCTCACCCAGCTCGGGCATTTAAAAAAAAGATGTTAATCACGTTAGTTTCAAGTTGTGGATCAAGTGCTCTCACTAAGAAGACCAATCGTTATTACTCATAAGATACAAAGCAAGTTCATTTCAAAGTGGAGGCTCCTTACGCCATCCATGAAGTATACACAAATATTGCCTATAAGATAGTGAATGAGGGGTTCAAGTTGGNTTGGTAAATGGCAAGTTCTTCAAGTGGTATTTCTCTTTTAAAAAAAAAAAACTTGACTAGCTCTCGAGAAAAAATCTAAGCTATTCATCAAAACACACACACGCGCGCACACACGCACGCACACACACGCACATACACATAATTGTAATACTTGTGGACCCAGGAGTGGAAAATGTGAATGACGAAACAAATAATTAAAGCGTGCTTTGTTAAACTACATAATGAGGGAGTTATAAGTTTCTAGAGGTATGTAGGTAGTTAGGGAAATAAAATTGTCAAGTGCAGTATAAAAAAAAAAAGGAAAGGTAAGGCAACCAAATATGTTTCATAAGAAAGAGAACACAAACTTTATTACACAATTTCATTACATGCAAAAAGGAAATAGGAACACAATAGACTAAGCAGTAAATTAGTCTGTGTCCATCTGTGTATTAAGGTTGAGCACAGATTGTAGCTCTAGCATAACCCGCTCGTGCTTTTCTAAGTGCTCCATTTTGATAGGTGGTAGAGTAGGCAAAACTTCATGGTTAGCAAGAACCTTGGATTTCTTATTGGCTTCCTTCTCGGTAGTTGCTAGCAGAGTCAATTTAGCCATGACATCATCCTTTAGCTGGCGCTGTTCTTCCCAGGTGATGTGAAGTGCTTCCTCTAAGTCAACAATTTTCTCGACTACGGATTAATATTCCTCCTTGAATGCATCATTGTTTGAACCATGGTAAATGGGATCTTGCAAGTTTGACTAGGTTAGTGCACATAGCCTTCTCCTTGGCCACATCATTATGATCGTGACAAATGGAAGCTGCTTTTCTTAGTGACAAGAAGGTAGAGATAATTCTTCCATAGCCATCTACCTTCTTCCACATGGTATTTGGATCCTTGTAGAACTGCTTGATTCCCTAATATATTGTTAAGGCATCATGAATTTTGGCTTCTGCTTCATCAAATTTTGCATCTGTCAAACCAGTTAAAACCCCATTATCTATACATCAGGAGTGATGATGCTCTAAGACTAGCGTCCTAGGTGGAAAGAAGTGGCGTGGGTAGCAATAACACAAGTAGATGTTGTCTTTGTAACCCAGGAATCATAATATCTATAGCAATAGTGGGTGGTTTCTTTACAGCTTCTTGAAGAGAATTCAGCTCATCAACTGAACATTGGTTGTTAGTAGGTGATGCATGCAAAGCTTTTGTTTCCTTTGAAGTTAAATCTCTAATCTTAGGAGGTGATTTCAACTCTTTCACAACAGCAATATCCTTGCCTATGCCCATATGTGCTGTAGGGGTGGATGATTTGGCACTGAGATTAACTTCATTGAGTAGTTGTTCATTAACAACAAGTCCAGCCTTCTACACAAAGTTGAATTCACCAATCTGAAAAAAAGAGAAGGATTAAATAAAATTAGCATTATATTATTTCGTGCTAACAAAAAACCGATTTACAATAGCACAAAAGAAGAAACAAAAAAGGGGGGCATTAAAAAAAATCAATGAATTAAAGACATTAGTTCTTCGCTGGTAAGCTGCTACTTGTTGATCATACCACTTATAGCATGTAGTTTTTCATTCTAAGCCCTGAAAGCTTAGTGGAACCGCATTCGCAATAGACTTTCAAATCTTCTTACCACTTATAACATGTAGGTTTCTATTCTAGACCTCAAATGGTGTTAGTGGAATTGCGTTCGCAAGTAGATCTTTAAATGTTCATACCACTTATAGCGTGTAGGTTTCAATTCTAGATCCCAAAATGTCTAGTGGTAAACCACATTCACATATGGGTCTTCAAGTCTTTATGCCACTTACAGCATGTGGGTTGTTATTCTGGGCCTCAAAAGGCCCAGTGTAACCACGTTCGTATGCGGATCTTTAATCTTTATATACCACTTATAATGTGTGGGTTTCCATTCTAAAACTCAAACTTTCTAGTAGTCAACCACGCTCGCAGTCGCCTTCAAATTGATTGCCAATAAATATGCACACAAGAGGCAATACCAATCCAAAAAAAAAAGAGAAAAGGAAAGTAGCGGTCTTCTTCAATTTAAATCAACAAAATTCACAAGCATGTAGATCTGCCCAATCACTTATTCAATGGCGACAAGAATGTCTTTCATTTATCATGCCCATCATGGCTTTAAAAAAAGCAAAAAAAGGAGAAATAAACATGAAAATAAAAAGAAAACCAATGAAAAGATTAATAGATTGCATAAGGCCTCTATGTCAAATGAAGGCTCCACCTTTTCCACTGCTAAAAGCAATAATTTATTTTTTTAGGAAAGATAAGTAATTAAGAGCCTAGGTCCAGCAACACATCAATGAATTTTAAGAAGTTACTCCAAAGTATTGTTATGAAAATTCATTCACAACATAAATTGTCACCTAAATTCGTCATGGGTGCGCATGTTTATTCCTAGAAAAGAGGTGGGAGCTACCTCCTCCCTCGCCCATTATTGAGCAAGGGCATTGGCACTTGCAATGGTTGTGAGGCCTAGAATCATTGCCAAGGATTTTAAGTGTATTGAGAGTGACCTTGGATACCTATTTCTCTACTGGGAGCATTGTTAATAGCAAGAATTCAATGGGTTTATGGCAGGAGATCAAAACAAAGGGAAGCAAAAAAAAAAAAAAGGAAAGAAAAGGTACCACATTTTTTTATGGTCTACACCATAAATTCGTGAATTTTGTCCACAACAAAGACCAGGAACATGAGATCTTAAATGTAAATTTTAAGGCAAGTTATGTTCATTAATGGTTGAAATTTCACCTCTTCAAGCCACAAAAAAAGGAAAAAGAGTAAAATGATAAAGGAAAAGCCTGTAGTATGCAAATTTTTTCTAACCAAGACCCGCCATGTGGAAAATTGACTACTTTTATATTAGCTAACTACAGCACATCACATGTTAAATTAATTATGTCAGTCCATTAGAATTAAATATTTAATGAAAATGTATTATGGCTAATTAAAAAGGGCAATGTGTCACAAATGCTGTAGAAAATAAATGGTTATTTTTAATGGAGATAATTAGGAGGAAAATCCTAACTCTAACTTCGCTATAACAAGGGAGCTATCTCATTTCCCCGTAATTACATTTTTGAAGGACTCATAAGAGCTCAAGAATTTTCTCTAGAATAAGACAATAAGCATTCTAAACATGTGTCATCTACTCTTGGATATCCAAATCATTTCTTGATTGAGATTGAACCTCTTAGGCCCTCTCCTAAGATCAAATTTATACAAGGCTAATCAAGGAGATCGAATTAGAGGATTTATTACACTTGTTCCTGTAACAATTATACAGAGATTGTGCCCATTCTTTGATATAAAAACAAAAATTGATTTGTTTCTTAATTTTTTATCTAATTTATTTTTAGATAGATATTTGTATTTACAAATTTCTAGCATGCCCGATGGGAAATTCTCTGCCTCTTATCTCTTTCTTTAAAACACAAACTCTACACGCCTTCGAAGACGAGTTGTCCTCTACGAATGCCATCCCTTAGACTTTGAAGAAAGTTGTCCGATTCACATCTCAAGTATCAGTAACCACTAGTGTTGCATCTAATGGTGTCATGATTCGAAAGTGGCAAAGGTTGCTGTTGCAATGGCTACAAAGCAGTTGGTTATGATTGCACCATCGTAGTCACGTAAAACAAAAAAATCTTAGCTCTAAAGGAATCAACCAAATTGATTCCCTTTCTTTGAAGCAAAAATTTGTTGTTGGCCTTAACATGCAACAAATAATTTCTCATAGGATGGATGGGCTCTCAGCTTGCACTAACCCCACCTTTCAAACTTTCAGTGTAGAAAATCATAGCTATACTAATCTCAACTCTTCACCAACATCTCCAAGGGAGTTATTATTCTCCAAGTTAGGTACTGAATCCTCTACCACTATCCTTATACCAGTCATGGTGATAGAGGTAGCCAACTTAGAGAAAGAGCTTTCAAGCAAGAAGACAACATCGGAGAGGCTCGCTAAAGAGAGTGCAGAGGAAGATGCCCATATCAAGCGTTAAAGTGAGCAGATTTCTAGTCTGATGAGAAAGCTAAAAAGGAGGTCATTCAAATCCTTAACAAAGGCTCAGATAGTAAGGAATCTAACAAGGAGTATAATCATAAAGAAGACTATGATGACAAATGCACAAAAAGGAAGAGTTCCTCATTGGGCTCTATGTCCGTTGAGCGTATTCAAAGCCTAATTACGAATATCGAAAAGGCTCAGTTGGGGAGGGGGTCACACAAGACACATTTACACAGGCAGGTCTCTTGTACTCTACACTATAGCTCAAAAAAGCTCATTAGGGACATTATATGCTCGTGAAAATGAGGAAGGCAAAGAAAGAGCTCTATATTACTTAAGTTGCACTTTAGTATAGGATCAACTGAATTATTCCCCAATTAAAAAGACATGCTTAGCTCTCATGTTCGTCATTTAAAATTAAGGCATTAGATGCAAGCTTATATAGTACAGGTGATTTCTAAAGCTAACCCATCAAATATATCTTATTAAGGCCAATTCTAAGTGGGCAAATTGCAAAATAGACTATAATCTTGAAGCAGTATGGCATTGCCCACATGGCGCAAAAGGGTAAGCATTTGTAGATTTCTTAGTGGATCACCCAATCCCTAATACGTGGGTGCTAAATGATGACATACCTAGTGAAGTTGTGTTCTTCGTCGACATCCTCTAACCATAGGAAATATACCTCAATGGAACTGCAAGGTTTGAAAAACATGTCCTCACTTAGTCATTCGTGCGAACTCAGCTTTATTAAAATAATGAGGCTAAATATCAAGCATTGATTTTAGGCCTTCAAACAACCATTAAAATGAGAGTAAAAATCTCAACATCTATAGTGATTTGCAATTGGTCATCAAATAGCTGCTTAAGAAATATGAAGTCAAAAAGGACAATCTTATGTCATACCATAAATATGCCTTAAGATTGGTTGGCTTGAAACCATCAAATTTGAGCTTGTTCTTAGAAGTTCCAATAAGATAGCTTACACACTTGTAAATCTTAAAGCCACTTTGGCATTGGGGGCTAAATAAAGTATGAATGCCTTTATTTGCGACCGATGGGTTATGGCACCCCTTGATGATGAGCTCTAAGAAGATGTTAATGTGGTCAGTGTTTACATAGTGGAGGACGAAGATTGGTGCCAACCACTAATTGATTATTTGCAATATGGGAAGCTACCTAATGATCAGAGCTTCCTTCACTTCAATGGGACGCTTTATTAATGGTCCTTCCTTAGCTTTTGGTTTTGATGCTTAGATAATGAAGAGGAAAGAATAATGATGGAAGAAGCTCATTCAGGAGTATGCGGTGCACATCAAGAAGTGCCCAAACTGTGTGATCACATCAAAAGAATTCGTTACCAATGGCCTACTTTGACTGCGTTAACTATGTACAGGGGTATCAACCTTGCCAATTTCATTCTAATTTCATTCATCAGCCTCTAGAACCTCTACATTCAATGGTGGCATTCTATCCATTTGAAGCTGAGGAGTTGGATTTGGTGGGTCCTATCACTCCAAATTCTTCTGATGACCATTCATACATCTTGGCAACAAAAGACTACTTTTTGAAATGGACAAAAGCAATCCTTGTAAGAGAAGTAAAAAAGGAATATATCCTTAATTATTCAAATGCACATCATTTATTTCTATGGCATACCTTGCTACATTCTAATCGACAATGACAAACCATTTATCAGCAAAATGGTGACTAGCCTTTGTGAAAAGTTCATATTCTTTCAACCCAAGTGTTCAATGTATAATGCACTTGTAAATGGATCAGCAGAGTCTTTCAAAACAATACTTTAAAATCTAATGTGCAATATGGTGACAAAGTCCAATTGGGATTGGCACGAAACACTAGGGGAGGCTTTATGGGCATATAAAACAACATAAAAGATGCCAACTCAATCAAGTCCTTTTGCTCTTCTATATGGGGTTGAAGCGGTATTATCATTAGACATTCAAATCCCTTAGCTTTGTATTTTCACACTAAAAGGTTTAACCAAAGATGAAAATCACAAGCTCCACCTGGCTGAGTTAGAGGCTCTTGATTAAAAAAGACTTCGAGCGCACCAAAAGTTTGAATGCTATCAAGCCGATTTTTCACTAGCCTTCAGCAAAAGGGTCCGACCACATTCATTTCAAGTGGGAGATCAAGTTCTTGCAGTAAGAAGGCCAATCATCATGCCTCATAAAAGTGGGTGAAAGTTTGCTTCTAAGTAGGATGGACCACATGTAATCCGAGAAGTCATATAAGATAGTCGACATTGAAGGAGCACAAGTTGAACCTAATAAATACCAAGTTCTTAAAGCCTTAATATCCTTGATGGTATTGATACCTGTAAACTACTGAACATGAGCATAATCCGTTCATTCTTTCAAGTCAAATTCCACTGTACTACTCTTAGTCCACAAGAGTAAAAATTGTGAACCGCTAAATTAAAAAAAATAGGTCTCTTATTGTGTGAACAATCTTTGACTTGATCCTTTAGGGTGTGTCACTACCTTTAGGCATGTAGGCACCTTGGGCATACACCCCAGTACAGCTGCAAAAAAAGGGTAAAGTTTGTTGATGCTAAATGAAGATCTTTTGATTTAGCTCATAAGTCACTTGATTGCAACTTATAGGTGGCTTATGTCTCTGAAGGTGAAACAAAGAGATTTAGTTTGGTATAAATTCATTTGCTATCACCAAGTTAAAAATAATGTAATCCACATAAGTCAAATGAACTAAGATACTTGTGCTATATCGAATAAAAGAAAATCATCATCCAAACTTTATTCAATTGATATCAAGCTTACA
>NCQV01047741.1:16214-30066 GCA_002740545.1 Lophocereus schottii
GTTTTAATGACAATAATTTGTACATGAACGAGATGTAGATATTGTACAGCTTGGTATTCCTAATTTAAGACATGTACAAAGCAATAGAGTTCGAATTAGCATTTAGAGGATTGAGCTTTTAAGTATCATTGAAGTACTTTCCCCAAAGTGAGTTATTGAGGTTTTTCTTCTTCTTTTTTTTTGGTTTGTTTTTTTAACATGCAATTTATTTAGTGTAAGCCCTATTGTTAATTTAAAACGGAAATTAAATCTTAACTTGAAGCATGAAGCATCTAATCGAGAAGCGAGAATCAAAATTTGTTCAGTGTGTTGATCCCCCTATCCTGAGAGTTGAGTTTTTCTTGCATTTGTTGATATCAAGTTATAGTAGAGCAATGTATAAATGTGTCGTATAATAGAGCAATTTAAAAATTTGGTATTACAGCAATGTAAAGTACATTGGCAGGGTGAGAAACTTTTCCATACCTAAGTGTTCTACACTTATACTCACTATATGACAAAGGGTACATATTAAACACTTACACATCATCTACCATATATAATGAGCGGAAATAAGACTTGCAGTAAAACTCGCAACAAAAATGATAAATCTTTTTCTGACGACGTAGTATGCTGGTTGCTTTCGACTATATTAAGAAGCATGGCTTTGTGCTCTTGTTCTTCCCGAAATGTCACAAAAACATAACCAGGGGTCGGCCTATGAAAGGCATGGACACCCCTAGTACAAAACAATTTCTAATGAGTGAAAGGCATGGACACCCCTAGTACAAAAACAATTTCTAATGAGTAGTTTTAAAGTGTTTGAAAATAATGTAAATGGACACTCTTAAAAAAAAAGGCCGAAGTAATCTTGAGCACCCATGGACAAACCTAATCTAAAAAACTTTGTAATGAATAGTTTTAAAGTGTTTGAAAATAATGTAAATGAACACCCTTAAAAAAAGATCCAAAATAATCTTGCACACCCTAATATTCACGGCCCAATCAAGGAAGTATTACCATGTTTAATTTTTCTCTTTTTTAAAAATAACAGCTATAACTGTAAAGAGGACATGTCCAATCTTTCAATGTTTATATGAGATTTTCACTTTCTCAATCTCTCTCCTCCTCTCAGGTAAGTGACAGGATCTTGGAATAGATGCTTCATTTATTCAACTCACCCTCTCTCTCTCTCTCTCTCTCTCTCTCAATTGGATCCCTTGGCGTTTGTGACTGCATCTCAATCTCTCTCCTCCTCTCTGGTCAGTGCAAGGGTCCTGACATATATGCTTCATTTTACGTCTAGCATGTGGATTCTTGGCTAAGGTTGTCTCGTTTTTATGTTTTTTGTCCAATTTAACATGAACCAATTTCTACTAATTCAATCTTATATCGATTCTGAAATATGCAAAAACGCTAAGAACAATTGCAATGGTAAATTATTATAGTGTTTCTTGCATCATTTAAGCTTTACTTTATAATACACATGGTAATGAATGCTGGTAGGTGGACACCCTAGTCGAAATACCTAGATCCACCATTGAACATAACCATTAGATATGGTTCCTGACGAACCAAAGAAGAGCATAGGTATGGAGAAGTCAAGAGGAAGTCCTCGGCTCTTCTTATACCTTTACTGCTGTCGCATCATGGTTTATGTACATAGAGTGCTAGTAATACAAAAACCCTAAAGCGTCGCTTGGTGGACAAGCAACGAATACTAATATAATATTTCTAGAATAAAGAAAATATTCACAATATCTTTTACGATATCCTATTGTATTCATCGCATCATCTATCACTCCCCCTCAAGTTGGAGTATGGGGATTAACCACGCCCAACTTGGAACGTAAGAAAAGAAATGGTTGCTTGCACAAGGCCCTGGTGAAGATACCTGCCACTTTATTTTTGGAATGTATGTAGCGCGTCACTAATTCCCCAGAGAGCAGTCACTCACGTACAAAGTGACAGTCAAGTTTGATATGCTTGGTCCTCTCATGGAACACAAAATTCTTCGATATGTGTAAGGCAGCTTGATTATCATAATATAACTGCATAGGTTTAGTAAGAAATATTTTCATGGAGGCAAGGAAAGATTTAATCCAAATCAAATCACCAGTAACTGTGGCCATAGCTCTGTATTCTGCTTCAGCTAAAGAGCGAGACACACTAGTTTGCTTCTTGGTTCTCTAGGATATTGGAGAGCCCCCTAGGGTAATAAAATCCCCGGTAAGGGAGTTCCTAGTAAGGGGGCATGCGCCCCAATTAGAGTTGCAGAAGGCAACAATATTTAAGTCCATATTACTGCATAGAACAATTCATTACCCAGGAGTACCCTTGTTGTATCGTAAGACATGCTTTTGCAGCTTCCATATGAGGTTCTTTAGGTGCCTGTATAAACTGTGATAGAATTTAAACCGAATAGCTTAATTCAGGCGTAGTGAATGTTAAACAAGTAAGGCACCCCACGAGACGACGATACTGCATGGGATCCATGAGATCTTTTCCTGTTGCTAGTCCCAATTTGTGGTTAGTTTCCATGGGCAACTCTGCAGGCTTGGCTCTAAGAAATCCACATTCTTCAACAATTTCGGGTGCATATTTTCATTGACAAAGGAACAGGCCCTTGGCATTGTATGCCACCTCCATGCCCAGGAAATATTTCAATGGCCCTTAATCCTTGATGCGAAAACATTTATGAAGATAAGCTTTGAACTGTGCACGTAATTCATTGTCATTACCCGTCAGTATTAAATCATCAACATGGACAAGGAAGGCCATAAACTTTTCACCCTTCTTATAGTTAAAAAGTGAGTAATCTGCATAAGACCTAACAAATCCATAATCAAGGAGTTTAGAGCAGAGCTTTGCAAACCATTGCCCTGGTGCTTGCTTCAATCCATACAGAGATTTCTGTAGATGACATACCTTGTTACAGCTAGCTATTTTAAACCCCAGGGCCATCGTCATATAAACTTCTTCTTCTAAATCTCAATGAAGAAAAACGTTATTCACATCCATCTGATGTAGGTCCCATCCCTTTGCAGCAGCTGTTGAAAGGAAGCATCTAACACTCACCATTTTGGGTATAAGGGCAAAAGTTTCATTGTAGTCAAATCCTTCCACCTGTTTATCTCCTCGGATCATGAGACGCACCTTATACCTTTCTACACTGTTATCGGAGTTATATTTTACCTTATACACCTGCTTGCAGTTGATAGGTTTTCATCCTGGTGGCAAATCAACAACCATCCAGGTCTTATTCAACTCCAAGGCCTCTATTTCTTTGGCCATTGCTTCTATCCAGTGAGGATTTTTAACTACTTCATGAAAAGACTTGGGCTCCACAATTTTTATAATAGCAGCCAAATAATGTATATGCTTATCAGAAAAATTATTGCAAGCAACATAATTAGCTATGGAATACGGTTTAACTAAAGACACCTTTTGGGTCGGATTTGCATAGGAAGCGGGGTTTGGAGCAAGCATCGTATAGCAAACATAATCTTGTAAATGTTTCGGAGCCTTGCGATCACGCGGTCCCTGTTATTTAGTCTATACTCGTTGATTGGGCCTGCGGTCTGATGGGCTCTGTCCTAGACTGAGTCTCGATTTGTAGCAGCAATAGGGATTGGACTTTAGGTCTGAGGCCCTATGTTCTGGACTGGGTCTCGGCTTGGGACCGTGTTAAGGCTGGGCTCGCTCCCCCTCACCGCTGTATTGGTTAGGCCATTCCCCTTTGGCACAGACTCAGCCAGTGTGGGCCTTAGGCCTGCTTCGGGATGGCTTGGCCTGGGCAGTTCTGGTTGGACAAGCCCAGGGACGACCTCGACTGTGTCACCATGGGGCTGGTCCTCCCAAATTGGTGAGTCTTGCCCAAAAACTCATTCCTTGGCACTGATTTCCCATCTTGCTGGTTGCTTGAAACTCTCAAAGCTATTCTTTGTGGCACCACTAGTAGCTAAGGGATACACATCCTCATAGAAAACCACATCTCTACTTATAAGTATGTCTCCTGTTTCAATGTCATAGATTTTCTAGCCCTTTTTCCTATGTGGATATCCAATAAAATGCACCGTTTGCTCGTTCCCCAAATTTATCCTTCTTTCTTTGAAAATTATGTACGTAACATAGGCATCCAAATATTCGAATATGATCATAAGAGGGGCTTATTGAAAAAACATTTCATATGGGGTTTTGCCATTGAGCACTTTGTGGGTGTCCTATTAATCAAGTCAGCTGCAGTTAAAACACATTCTCCCCATAATTCAATTGGAAGGTGAGCCTCAAATCGAAGAGCTCTAGCTAAATTCAAGATATAATGGTGTTTCCTTTCAACCTTTGCATTTTGTTGAGGGGTGTCTGTACAACTAGTCTCATGAATTATCCTATGCTCCCAAAAAATCTCTTCATTACATTTGACATAAACTCACTACCGTTGCCACTTCTACGGGTTCGTACTTTTGTGTTAAATTGGGTTTGAACCATTGCACAAAAATCCTTAATAAGTTGACATGCTTCGCTTTTAGCCTTCATTAAATATACCTAAACACACCTAGTAGCATCATCAAGAATGGTTAAAAAAATAACTAGCACCCCAAAAAGACTTGACAAAATATGCACCCCATATGCCACGATGCACTAAATCAAAGTGCTTTAAAGCTTTATTTTCACTAATATTAAAAGGCAAATGAGTTTGTTTGGCTTTTAGACACAACACAGAGGTCCTTGTTATTACTATTATGAATTCCGGAAACAATACTAGATAGGTTTTATAGTGCCTGATGTGAAGGCAGACCCATTCTCCGATGCCATTATTGATATGTCGTAAGTTGGTTGGCTTGAATCTCTACCGTTGCATCTCCTTTATAGAAACAAACCCCTTTCCTATGCTCACCCGTACCAATTAGCGACTTCATAGTATGGTTCTATATCACACATAATTTGTGATTAAACGTTATAGTACAACAAAGATCTTCAATCAACTGTGCTATGGATATCAAATTGCACTTTAGATCATGAACAAAAAAAACATCATTCAATATTAATCTCGGACCAAGCCTCACCATGCCTCGCTTGCTAGCAAATGTAATGTTTCTGTTAGGCAATGCTACGGGTATAGGTGTAATATTACTTACGTTTAGTAGCAACCTTAAGTCCCAGTCATGTGATGAGAAGCTCTACTATCTAAAAGCCAGTCACACTTACCATACAGTCGATCATTGTTGTCCTTCAGAGTTTTGATGAGACTTAACAATCATTGTACTTACTCATCAGTTACCTTGGACAGGGCTGCCTGAACTTCTTTCGAATGATTTGTGCTGCTGCTTCCTTCCTGTGCTTGTGCAGCGTGTGCCTGTTCGTTGGGTTGGTAATTTCCTCATCCTCATCCCGCGTTCTGCCATCCTCTACCTCAGCCCCCTCTTCGTCGACCCCTGCCACTGTGACCTCCTCTCGTATTCCAATTCGCCGGATACCCCACCAACTCGTAATAGTTACCTTCCTCGTGTCCTATCTTCCCACAGTGTTTACAGCTCACATGTTCTGCTCCTCAGCTGGAATGGGTCACGGCAAATGCAGTAGCCTCAGTATTGCGTTCCCGTTCTCTCATCACTCACTTATGGTTCTCTTCTTGTTGAACCATGCTAAATATTTTATCAAGTGAAGGTAGAGGGTCCAAGGAAAGGATTTACAACGTCACAATCGAGTACAAATCATCATCCAAGCACATAAGAAATGGATGACCCTATCATTCTCAACTAGCTTGACATACTTCTTCGCAGCTTTACACTTATAGATTGGACGTTTGATGTAACTATCCAGTTCGTTCCAAAGTCCTGTTAGTTTTAAAAAGAATTCTACCACACTTAATGCACCTTGTTGTAGGAAGCAATTTCAACCTTAAGTTGGTGAATTTTGGGGACATTTATGACAGCATAGCGCTTCTGAATGTTCTCACAAATTGACTGTGCCGAGTCAGCATAGGCGACACTAGCATGAAGCTTTGGGTCGATAACATTAAGAATCCATGAAGTTACCATGGAGTTTACTATCACCCATGCGTTTACCTCAACTAGTTTGGCTCTGGTTGCTATGTCTGGTTTGTTTATCATCTCGTTGATAAATGTCACCTTGTTGTTAGCTACCAAAGCTGTTATCTCCCACAGCTCGAAGTTCTTTCCATCAAATTTAAGAGCCGTGATAATAGCTCTGGGAGCGTCCGAGGGATGTAGGTAGTATGGGGATTGTGGATCGATTATAAATTCTAGTGGTTTAGTCATATTCCGTTCCTTTATTGTGGTTTTAGGATGCTAACAGTCCAAGGGATCGTTACTCCGATACCATAAAGAACAAAAAAAGAGCATAGGTATGGAGAAGTCAAGAGGAAGGCCTCGATTCTTCTTATACCTTTATTGTTGCTGTATCATGGTTTATATACATAGAGTGCTAATAATACAAAACCCTAAAGCGTAGTTTGGTGGACAAGCGACGAATACTAATACAATATTTCTAGAATAAAGAAAATATTCACAATATCTTTTACAATGTCCTATTGTAATCATCACATCATCTATCAGTTTCGTATGGCCAAGCTGTCCCGGCAAACTGTGACTTGAATTCAAGTTTGAGAAACAAAATTCTAGTCACCATATTCTAGTTGCAACATCCACATCTTAATAAAACTTACATTGGCAAGCTGACATGTACAAATAACTGAGTTCAGTAACATAGATGCAAACCTTCCTTGAACGATTACTCCCACACTTGTGTTTCAAATTCCGTCACCTTAAAAAGTTTCTTTCATCAAATCGAACTCAAACAAAAACCTTTAGGAATAAGAACGACCCGGTAGAAAGCCTTACTCCACAAAACTACCTGAGCTGCTTCTACAAAAGAGAAAGGATGAGGGTACTTAATCGACTCATACATCAAACAGTATTGAAACTGTTTAATTCTCTCCATTGGACACCCCTTACTGAGGATACATAAACTCAATCCGTTGCTGATTTGCAACATTAATCTAGCAACATGACTTTGTTGCCATCCATAGAAGGATCAAAGTCGAACCCACATCCAAACAAGTACTGAATTGAGTTAGGAGATGGGATGTTCCGGCATTATTTGGAAGTGAGGTTGAAAACATGGACAAAATATTAGGTTATCTCCATAATTGGTGGGACCTGCACATTGATAAACATAAAAAACTATTCAAGAATCAATTTAACCAAAAGTATAAGTTGATAGTTGAAGTTTTAGGAGTAGATTTTATATTGGAATATGCCCCTCACATGAATGTCCTTAGGGCTTCAAGGATGGATGCTGCAAACCATATGCTCTCCACGTATCACAACTCTTCATGCTTCATACCAGGAATAGGACGTGCGGTCAAAAATAACAAATAGTGTTATATTAAGTTATCATCCAACTAATATAGCACCTTCACAAAATATGATACCCCAAACCATTTGAAGGCATCATGAGTGACATTTCTAATCCCTTATATCATGATATATCATATGTTTATATACTCAAGATAATCGCCCGGGCTGATATGGTGTTGATGGATAGATTTTTTTTCTTAAACATTCATGATATTGCATCTTAGCTTAATTGCTTTCCTAACATGTTCTCATTGAACTGTATACATCGTGGCCCTTGAAAAACACATTAAAGTAGCAACATCAAGCTCCGACTTCATCCATAAGGTCATATAGTGACAAAAGATAGGGAGGTTAATCATCACTCCGTGTATGACTCGTCTTTCATGCACACACAGTATGAGATGTGTGTCATGACATAGCTCGCACTTAACTGGGCTCATCAATATATATGCCATGCAAATCATCGATCTAGATTTTCACCCAAAAATCTAACCTGAGCCACTATATTAACATACTAAATGTGTTAATCTTGACACTCAAGATTCGGCTTTTAAGGCTTCAATATGAAATCATATCTCATATTCAACTCCCTCAAGTCTCATCTTAGATTTACTAAGGTGACTGTATCTTATCTTCTTCATACACTTCCAGTATAAGTAATCAATATTGCACGCTTAGTGCTAATATGATTTAGTCTCATCATGCCCGCTACTTAAGCATCAAGGTGATTGCTTATGTGAGTAGGCCAATCAGAAAACTGTGACATTGCAACATGTCTAGCAAATAAATCATAAAGTATTTAGAGAAAGAACCTTTAATCTTTATTTCATAAATGCTCATTACAAGAAGAACATATCTGTCATATATAACAAGATTTCATCCAAAAACTAAACTCTACGAAGTTCTACACTCAACGCATGTGCTTTGAAAACACTCTAGGAATCAGCTTAGTTAATGGATCAGCAATCATCTTGTTAGTAGATATATACTTGATGGCAACTTCCTTTGTCTTTATAGTGTTTCGCTCGAAGTGATAACGCCTCTTATTGTGCTTGGTCTTCTGATGGAACTGCGGATCTTTAGCGAACTGGATGATAGCTGTGTTGTCACATAACATCTTAATAGGATTATGAACTTTAGGAGTGAGGTTAAGATCTCGGAGGAAACTCCTGAGCCACATTACCTCCTGCATGGCTAGGCTACATGCAACATACTCTGCCTCCATAGTCCACAAAGTTATGCTATTTTGGTTCTTATTGCACAATGACATGGCTCCCTCACCCAGGGTGAAGACATAGCTAGAGGTTGACTTGTACTCATCCGGGTCTCCACCCAAACCGGCATGTGAGTATTCTCTCAACTTGAGGTCTCCGCCATGATAGCATAGGACCAAGTAGATTGTACTACAAAGGTAGCGCATGATTCTCTTGACGACTTACCATTGAGCAAGTCCTGGGTTGCTCTGGTAACAACTTACTAAACTAACCGCAAAGTAAATGTTAGGTGGTGTGCACAACATGGCATACATTAAGCTTCCCACAGCACTAGTATAAGGGACATTATTCATTGCCACCTTTGCATTGTCTGTGTTTGGGCATTCGTTGAAGCTAAGGTTTAAACCCTTCTCAACTAGAGTGTCTACAGGTTTGGAATAATGCATTCGAAATCTTTCTAAGACTTTCTTGATATATGCTTCCTAACTCACACCTAGGAGTTTCTTAGGACAATTTTTGATTATTTCCATGCCCAGGACATACCTAGCTTCACCCATATCCTTTATCTCAAAGATGAATGATAGACACTTCTTAGTGGCTTCGATCATCTCCAAGTTGTTCCCAACAAATAGTATGTCGTCAGCGTTTTTGGGTAAGAAACATAATTCCTCGGGCTGATCTTTTGACATACACACAATGGTGTTCTGAAACCATAGATAAGCCAAACAAAGCTATGGCTTCATGTAATCTTAAGTACCAAGATCTGGAAGACAGCTTAATATCATATATGGACCTTTTAAGACGGCATACCTTGTCCTCTTCTTCCTTTGGTACAAAACAAATGGGTTGATCCATATAGATCTCTTCCTCAAGGTTACCATTGAGAAAAGTAGTATTTATGTCCATTTAAAATAACTCTAAGTCCAAATGGGCAACCAGGGCTATGAGTGAGCGAATTGAGGCAAATCTCAACACAGGACAGAATGTCTCTTCATAGTTTATACCCTCAATTTGGGCAAAGCTTTTCGTCACCAGACAAGCCTTGAACTTATCGATAGAACCATCTCTTCGACATTTTATCTTGAAAATCTGCTTGTTTCCAATAGACTCACATTGGCATGGAAGATCAACAAGTTCCTCGACTTTGTTTCTCGCCATCGAGTCCATCTCATCCCTCATGGCATCCATCCACTCTTTGTGGTTTGGTGAATCAATCATCTCTTGATAAGAGGTACGCTTCTCAACCTCCAAGGGATTGCATAGAAATATTTCCTCTTCGATTTGGGAATATCGTTGAGGAATTTTTCCACGCTTACTACTTTAGATCTTGAGACCTTCATTCATTATCTACCTAGGTGAGGCATCCTCCCCATTTCTTTAAGAGGTGTGGGACCCTGGGCATGTGGAGAATCACTCCCACTATCCATTTTAAGTGTGGGATCTTGAACATATGGACTACTTGCATGTTTGGGAATAAGAGATTGAGGACATACCTCATTCACAGGTATACTCTACTTATGTATTGGAGATTGAGGACGAATCTCATTCTCCTGAGCGGACAAGTCTCCCCCATTCTTTTCGGATAAGGAAGGCATACCATCTTCAGTGACCTGGTTAGAGTTCAAATTCTCCCCTTCAACGAAAGATGGTTGAATGTCTTGCTGTAACTTAAACAATTCGACATCCTTCTTGATTTCACCAATAGTTAGGAACTCATCGTCGAGAAAGTCGACATTGTAGGAACCTATTTCTGTCATGCCACCATTAGGGTGTTCCCCATACATCACATATCCTTTAGATTGTGCGGGGTATCTAATGAATTCCATTTTGTGGCTCTCAGACTAAGTTTTCCATGTTTATGGGTCAGGTTATGCACATAGTCAGCCAAACTCCATGGATGCAAATGATCTAATGATTGCTTCTTACCAACCCGTAACTCATGCAGTGTGGCAGGTATACTCTTGCTTAGCCCACGGTTAAGGATACAGGTTGCCGTAAGCAATGCATCCCCTTAGAAACTAATTGGGACATTTCCATGTGCCATCATTGACCTGACCATGTCAAGTAATGCATGATTCCTGTTCCACAACATCGTTTTATTCTGGGGTGCATGGAATCATTAGTTGCCTTTGTATACATTTCTCATCATAGAACTTTTTGAACATATCAGAGAGGAATTCATGACCTCAATCAGCCTGAAGGATTTTAACTATTTATTTTAGTTGAGTCTTTATCTCTGTTACAAATTGTTTGAACACATCAAGTGCCTCGTAGCAATGAGGTAGTAAGTACACATATCTATATTGTGAATAATTATCTATAAGGGTAATGAAATAAATGGTCCCATGATGTGCTTTAACGGTCATGGTTCATAGATGTCTGAGTGGATTAATTCTAAGGGACTAGATGCTCTTGAAGCCTTATAAAAAGGCTTTATTGTTGCCTTGCCAACAAGATATGACTCACACCTAGCTAACTTGACCCTGGTGGGTCGATCTAGAAGACCTTCTTTAGCTAGCCTACTTATCCTGTCTTGACCCACATAGCTAAGTCTAGTATGCCATTTAACATATTCAAAATTGGAGTCAAAGTATGAAACAAAAGCAGAGGATATATTATCATAAGAATCATCCAAATCTAGAACAACGAAATCTCCTTTTAATGTTGCTTGTCCAAACAAATTGCCATGATAGAACAAATCTAAACCACTTGGACGGAATCCAAAAGCACGACATAATCTTACTAAAGAAACATAAGACACTAAGGAGCATCGTACCCCAAGTGCATAGAGAGCACCGTCAATACGTTGCTTGTTTCCTCCTGAAGTTTGAGCTGGTATGTTCCTACTCCAAGGACATCTTCTTTGCTGTCATTCCCCAGTACAACAATCTGTGAACCTACCTGGTAGCGACTGAACTCCAAGAATCTAGCCTTGTCCTGAACCATATGCCTTGTTGCCCCATATCCACTATCTATTGAGGATGAGAGTTAGTAATGAATGCATGGAATAAACATATAATTTAGGACTTTTAGTGGAAATAGGTACCTTAGCAGGCTCTGGATAATCCCGAGCAAAGTGCCCTTTCTTTCCACAGTTACAGCGCGTCACACGTGCCATAGCCGTAGCTCCAGTGCTTTTAACCATATGCTTCTTGGCATAACCACCTTTAGAGCGAGAGTTCTGAGAAGGATGAGGATCTTTCTTGGGCTTCTTGCCACGATAAGGCCTTTTGCTTGTGGGCCCACATTCTTTGGTAATGAATGCCATATTAGGAGAAGCATATATCTTTATACGCTATTCCTCCATCTCGAGGTGCTTTGAGATAGTCTCGAAGGCCTTAAAGTTTTCATTATGCGTCATAATGACCCTAAAGCTCCCCCATTGCTCATTGTCATTAGGAAGAACCCTAATTACATTCAGTACCTGTTCTTCCTCATAGACATCTTACCATGCAGCTTTAAGGTCTCAAGCCATGACACTTATGGCTCAATGGTGTTCGGTGATACTACGACGGGAGTCAATAGCATACTGCATCCATTTTAGTTGCAAGGTACGCAACCTTGTTGTAGATGTCTGCCTAAACCTAACCTTAAGTTATGACCACATGTCCTTAGTAGTGGGGAATCGTTCAAACTCACCTAGGAGATCGTCTGGCATATAAGACAACATAGTGTAGCATGCAGAATGATCGCTCTTGAACCAGGCATGGTTTACCTTTAGGTTTTCTTTGTACTGCTCAGTAGAAGTAATATCCCTACCTTTATTATCTTTGTCTGTCGATGCAGGCATAGAAGTCGTCAAGAGATCTAACATGTCACCTTCATTTAGGATGAACTAGACCTTCAAATGCCAAACATCGTAGTTCATGCCATTCAACTTTTCATTGGAAGGCATACTGCCTATCAAATTTTTAGCTACCACATCTGAAAGTATATATATTATTTGTTAGACATATCATTTAATAATTACATTATCAAGAGAATCCCATCATTCGTATGATACTTCGAAAATTTCTCTAAGATCATAATCATCAAGCATGGATATGAATTAGGAGCTTCTTTAATTTAATTATTATATAATTTATAAAAGTTAGTTAAACTAATTAACATATTAATTGATGACTATCGCACAGATATTTACTTTTAATTATGTAAAGCACATTTACATAATCTTGTAGTACAGGAAACTAATTCATATAAACAAGTTTTATTTTGTTAATATATAGTCATATATCATACTTTAAAAACTTATATTATTATTACGTAAAGAACAATATAAAATAATCATTATATCATATAAACATAATAAAATAATGCTTACAAAATATAGGAAGAAATCACAATGAAAAATTCAATCATATAAAACACGTTTATATGATTGTGAAAATAAAAGTTGGAAATGTTAGTCAGCTCGAGATAGAAAACAAGAACCGGCCGAAAATAAAACCTGTCAGAGACAGATGCCCCATTATAGAGGCCTAGACCCCCGATTATAAATGAGTGACCCTCAGTTGTTTTAACTCTAACCCTAACTCTCACTCACTCTCTCTACTCTAACCTGTCTGCCCCTCTCAGCCCCGAAGAGGGAAAGGCCTCTCTCTCTTCCTCTCTCCCTCGACTCCGTGACGCCATGGCTAGAGGCATGGAGCACCGAGCTCTACTAACACTCAGTCTTCCCTATCCCTTTTAAATTTGAGAAAAATTTTACGGCTCCCCCCTCTTACGGCCCATGTCACCACCCTCAATTTCTATCGAGGACGGCGAACCTTGGCCGAAAACCCAGATGCGGAGATCCCCTACACGCCGTCAGAAACCAAAAAGGAACTCAGCAGCATGTAGATTGGCTATGATCGAGCCAGAACACGCTAGATGAGCACCGAACATGCCTCCCATCTGGTGGTTTTCACGATTTTTTTGTGGTATTTGGGTATATCGACGGTCAAGGGTTCGATTGGAGGAAGAAAGAGACTAAAATCTTCTTCATCGATGCCACATGACTTACACATGCCACCCCTTCATGGCTGTTCTGGTGGGTATGGCCTAGATATGAGTCTCTTCTACTCTTTTCTTGAAATTACCCTTCCCTTTTTTTTGTTTATTTGGGTCAAATGTGGTTTCTTTGGGGGTTCATGGAGACCCTATCCGATCCACCACCACCATAACCACAAAAGCTGAGTCAGGTCTTGCATGTACTGATTTTACGTGTGAGGCACTTATGCAAGATTTGGTTTCTACTCAAAAGGCAATGGGTAAAATCAGGGTTTGGGTTAGTAAGAC
>NCQV01047743.1:0-16912 GCA_002740545.1 Lophocereus schottii
TACAACAATTCTACTAACCTTCAATCGATAACCTTCAATCGCACGACGGTATTGGGACGGCAGAACGGTAGCTGGCGGCGGCGGCGGCGGCGGGGGAGGGCGGCGGCGGCACGACGACGGCCACACTCGAAACATACAAAATATATAATACATCAACTAACTTTAAAATTTCAACTATATATAACATACTAATGAAAATTAAACTTACCAACACCAAAATCTTCAAATCTTTCCTTCCTTTTCTTCCTTCTCCTTCTTCCACAACCACAACCTCTTTCTCTCTCTCTCTCTCTCTCTCTCTCTCAAAACCTCTCGACGCATGAAATGAAGAAAATCTATCGCGTTTCGCAACTTAAACGGACGGAGAAGGGGGGAAATTTGGCCGCCGGAATCCGACGGAATATTCGCTCGTCGCAAAATCCGTTGGAATTTCGCGATCCCGTCGTTCTCCGTCGCTTTTTCCGTCGGATTATCTGACATTTTCCGACGCCTAAAAATCCCGTCGCTTTTTCCGTCGGAGATAGGCAGCGTTTTTGTTTTTCCACAAAAATTCATTATTTAGTTTTTCCACAAAAATATTTTAAAAGAGATAGCAATTTATGCTAAGATGAAGGCATCATTTTCCAAACATAGATTCTATTCCTTTATTTTTCTTTTTTTCTCCTCTTCCCAGTTGATCGGAATATTCATCTAAGTCTTTGAAGAACACTTATCTTTTCTTAAGGTTTCTATTAGACAGTAATGCAATGCCTCAAGTCCTTCCATAAGTATTCAGTGTTCATCATATTAAACATACTCTGCAGTTAGTTCCTCCAAAAAGAAAAGACAAACTTGACCTCAAAACTCAGAATGAATCCAATCAATGCATCAATACCCCCTCAGGGTCGAACCCTCTAACTGAAATTAAATTTTCTAAAGCCGATTGCACCATTCTAAATCAATACACCATGTTATTATCCCTTCTCTCAAAATCTTTGACTTCACAAATCAACCACCCTCCTCCAAAATTCCATTATGATGACTATCATATTTGTCATTCTTACACCTTAAAAAATAAAAAGAAGTTTAAAAAATCCAAAACCTTGATAACGTATAACCAAAAAATAATTGCTAATAGTAACGAAAATCCAGCAGGCAGAAAACTGAAATTAATAAACAAACTGAAGCAGAAGCAATCACACCATTACACAATGTTGGTAGATTCAATCTTAGGAATTGAAGCAAAATAAAAAGAAGGAGATTTTCATATGTTCTTCTAGTCTTTGCACACCTCCCTTACTTCATTAGTATTGCTGGTGTTTTCTTATTTTCAATTCCTTGCACCTATGTATCATACAAATCCCCAAACAAATTAGCCATAAGATTTTGAAAAATTCATCTAGTAAATAATTAAAGGCTGACTATCAAAGAAAATTAGGGAAATATTGGAGAAGTAATTTCCAAAATAAATTGAAGAAATCAATTTTCTAGAGAGGGGGGAGAGAGAGTGAGACAGAGAGAGAGTATGTGCATGTGTATGTGCACGCGTGCTCTTTAATAAGAGAAAGCGACGTGCACAAAATCAATAGTCAAAAGTATCCAAAACCCCAACATTCACATATCACGTATAATCAAAAATATGGAAAGTAGGTAGTCAACCCCCCTAAAGTTTTGTTTTTAAAAATAAATAAAAATAAAGTAATATTTTGCATGGAGATAGATAACAGTTACAAACTATTTTTTTAAACTTTAAAATCAAGGCCTAGATTTAATGGGTTGATAATATTTGTGGTTAAGACTATGCCAAATCTCGTAAATCACTCTTATATTAATATTTTGGGGTTTTTGAAATGTTGTTATTAATATAGTGTAGATAGATAGACATATTAGATACAAAATTGAAGGCTTAGATTTAATAGATGACTAATTTTTACAGTTGAAATTATATCAAACCCTAGAAATCACTCCCGTTATAGCTAGCTTTTTAGGTTTTTTCACTGATTATCACTTTTTTAACTGTTTGGATTTTTGTTAGATAATAGAATTATCATATATATTTTATCAAATATAACTGAAATTATGAGTAATTTTTTTAAAAAAATAAAAATTATAAATGAGTATTTTACTTAGATAAAGTGGTTTTTAAAAACTAAAATCTTCGGTTTAGATTTAATAAATAAATATTATTGCCTAATTTTTTTTCTGGATAATTAAATTATCGTCTATCTTTTGTCATATATATCCAAAGTCATGGGGATTTTTTTAAAGCAAATAAAGAGATATCTTAGTTTTAAAATTGATGGCTTAAATTTAATGCGTAAATAGTTTTTATAGTCAAACTTTCAAATCAAGGGTTTAGATTTAATGAATTGATAATATTTGTGGCTAAAATTATACCGAGTCCTGCAAATCACTCTCGTGTTAGTATTTTAGGATTTTTCAAATATTGTTATTAATTAATATAGTATAGATAGATAGACAGATTCGATACAAAATCGAAGGCTTAGATTTAATAGAAGACTAATTTGTATGGTTGAAATTACATCAAATCCTGCAAATCATTCTCGTGGTAGCTAGTATTTTAGGCTTTTCTAAAGACTATCATTTTTTTTAACTACTTCAAGTTTTTTAGATAATAGAATTATTATGTATCCTTTATCAAATATAACCGAAATTATGAGTGATTTTTTCAAAAAAAAATAAAAACTACAAATGGGTATTTTACTTAGATAAGGTGATTTTTTTAAACTGAAATCTTTGATTTAGATTTAGTGAATAAATAAAATTGCCTAATTTTTTCTTCAATAATTGAATTATCATCTATCTTTTATCATGTATATCCAAAATTATGGGAAATTTTTTAAATAAAATAAAGAGATATCTTAACTTTAAAATCAATGGCTTAGATTTATTGTGTAAATAGTTTTTATGGTTAAAATTACACCAAATCCCGCAAATTACTCTCGTTGCACTATTCTAGGATTTTGTAAAGATTGCTATTATAATAGTATATATGGTAAGTTTTTTTAATTTAATAAGCCACATTTGTATTTGTTTCAACTAGTTTGTGCCCGTACTGTTATATGGGTTGTGTAGATGGCAAAAATCAATAAAATTTAATCCTACTATAAAAGCATGAAGTTAATATTATAGATGTTCTCATTATTACTTAATTCAAAATTGAAGTGGAAAATAAAAGTAGTCACAAATTATTCTTTGGAAATAATTCAAGAAAATTCAACACTAAAACTTATTAATTTCATCGTTGTAACTTGTAAAATATATTACTAAACTACAAATATGAAATAGAAAGATGTCTCATTTTCATTGTCATATTTAGGACAATTAGTCAAACAATAACCTATAACATGACATGTAAAGAAAATTTTTAACTCATCATATGCATGTGTTGGGAACTTGAACGATAAATATGTAGACCTTCGTAATCATGATGGTGCACAAATAAGCATAGAGACATTCAATACGAAGTGTAGCAAAATATAGATATGTCTTCAGCTTAACTGAATGACTTTTCACATCAGATGTTAGATGACATGCAGTAAAAGAAGATTTTAATGACCAAATTTAATAATAACCAATGTGCTGGAATTCATTTTAAAAAGAAAATTCGTTAACCAAATTGTGAAAGATGTGGAAATAATATTTAATAATGGGTCAAGTCATTGAGATTCAGCTTCAGATAAGATACACTTATCACCATTGTATTCCCATCATTTCTTTGATTTGAGGGGGGGGGGGAGGGAGTTAAAACAAAAGAAAACAGTATATTGACATGGGAGAAGGAAATAGAATAATGCTAGATAATTCATATAAAAGAGCACATTAACCAAATAAGGAACACAATAATATGCACATAGTTATGGGGACAGTTATGATAACTTACCTTAGTTAAATTGAAATATTGTTGGCGAAGTTATAGCTGAAGAGAATGAGCACAATTAACATTGAAGTATGAGTTTGAACTCTTCTAAAACATATAATTGAAATCATACCTTATTAAAAGTGAAAGTATGCTTAAATTTCAATTTTTAATTCAATAAAAATGAAAAGAGAATTAAAATAGATATACAAACCAATTAGTAATGAAACGAATACAGTTGCCACTGGAGAGCAAAAAATTTTTAGTATATAATTGTAGCGTCAAGGTTCAACCCAATTGATGCGATCCTAACTTGACCAAAATTCAATGTGCAATAAAAAATAATGGATCTCATACATTTACATTTACAAATTAAGCAATTCAATCCCGATCACAAATCTATAGTACCATTCCTTAGCCAATTTGATCAATTGCATATTATGTTATGCTTATACTTTTTTTTGATTTATATAATAATGCAATTAAGTTGTGTCTAACTGTAACAATACAATTACTCATTACAATGATTTATCACTCGTCTCCTTCCTTCTCAGTTCTCACCTATACGTACCCGACCCTTTCTTTGACAATTTTCTTATCGATAGCCGTGTCAAAGGATTATACATGACCAAAGGAGAAGCATAAGGTAATAGTTAGGATTGTCAAATAGGTTAGGTCCGGTTGAGTTCGTGTTTGTATCAAACTTAAAGGGATTGAGAAATTCTCGACTTAAATCTAACCTGTTGAAAATTTTGACCTGTATCTATTTATTTTTTAAACGAATTGACCTAAAATTTACCCATTAACCTGTTTAACATAAATGGATTAGGTTCAAGTTATCTGATTGCCCGTCTACATGCTTAACATTTTGACTAAAATATAATTAGCGAGCACTATAAATCAATCTTTTGGGTTTAATACATCGTCATAACACAATCATTATCTATTATCCATTATCCACAGGAACCACAATCACAAAAGAAAGATCGACTTGATCAAATCCCACATTTTTACAATTCTCCCCCAAAAATACATGGTAGTTAGGTAAATGGGTCAATCTATTTAACCCATTCAATTAAACGGATTATATAGGTATTTTTTGTGTATCACAGTTCTCAACCCAAACTCAGCTTAATTAGTTAAACAGGCTGTCAATCCTTTTAGTTAAACATGTTGAAAATCTTTATGTAAACCCACTTAATTTCATAATTGGTTAGGATAATCTGGTAATCAAGTTAGATTAACAACCACATATACTAATAATAGATCAATACAACAAATTACACTACTAAAGTCTCATGTCACCTTAAACATCATCAATGACTCTCCCATGAAGGCAGTCAAAAGTATGATCATCAATTTAGCTGTCATGCTTTGTATTGCTTCATGGCTTTCATGCACTGCTGCGTGTCTATAAAATTCTATCTCCCGATGTAGTTGTCACTAACTTGGTTGCCAAACTGAATATGGTGGCCAGCAAATAGCCCTCGTTTGGCACGACCCATGATAACTTTATTATCCAGTAAGCTCTTCTCCAAAGCCTCTTTCACTCCTTGCGCTACATTATACTCACCCACTTTCTTCAATATTTTCTTCATCGTCTCCTTCGACCTGAACGCCATTTTCTCTCTCTATCCTGGTCACAATTTTCCAAATCGAAGCTGGTTGCAGTGAGCCAAAACCTGAAAATTAACCTTCAAATATGACGTAGCCTTCAATTGCAGCCCATCATTGTCGTTTCCTATTTCGGTCATCAATATTAGCCTACCTTAAAATTAATTCCATCACCCATGAGGTAGAAGCTTGAAAATGGTTATCCAAAAATGAAAACTAAACTCCAAACGCTAAAGAAAAATAAAGTCACTGAAGAGATAGAGACATAGATGAGGCCGGAACGAAACCACACCAGTCGTCAAAACACATAGCAAAGGCTCTCGTTGCGTTCTACCAAAGTACGTCGATGAGCAGTCGAAGAAGGAGATCAGGGATATTACATTATTGTCAGGTATGATCGTGTTTTGCTTGTCGCTGATCCTCGTCGCTGTGAGCCCAAGAAGTTCGGGTGGTCGTGGTGTCGTGCTAGGTTCCAAAAGTCTTACCGATGAGGAAAGGAGAGAGAAAGAAAAACAGGAGTTTTGTTTGGAAGGGAACTAATCTCATGGATTTTGCTGTGCCTTGGCTAAACATGTAACTGTCAATCCCTCACAATTTGTTCAACGCATAACTGCCAAATATCTAAAATGTTTTTAAAATTCAAAATTGAAAATTAGGTTTTGGAAATTTTTGAGCGGGAGCATATGAGTATGTAGGAATAGGGGAGTGAAAGCTTTATAACACTTATCATTTCACTACTTATAATATAAAGATTGATGTAGTTTTATCAGAGTATGCTTAAAATTACTTGATTGGTTATTGCAAGGTTGAGGTGTACGCGACGAGCACGCAGCTGGAGGCGAAAGCAAGAGCACCTGCTACACCGGCAATCCAATCAGGCCGAATTCCCCAAACTCATTAGCTTATTAGCTTGGCAAGCTGATATATCAAGCTAATGAATCAAACAGTGATGGAAATTATAGTACCGTATGCATGTATTAAATAATCATGTACAGTATATATACTCATTTAATTAGTCTGATGTTGAGTGCTTGTGTTCGTAAACAGTCAGCATATTTAATTTTATGATCGGTTTATCTATTTGTATTTGCCCTATCATTATCTATATATGAAAGATAGAGCAGCATATGTTTGGTGTTCATTCTCTTTCTTCCTTAGCAAATTCATATGTTTCTTGAGGCATTCATGATGTGTGTCTTAGGCTAAGTTAAGTTCATAGCTAATTTTTTTATTTATTTAGTTTTTTCGGGTAAGTGGGTCTAACATTGGGCGCCTATTTCAAGGATGCCTAGTGGGTTAGAACAGGCCGAACTCTGAAGAGTAAGCGATACCAAAAATTCAGATAAAAAATCCAAAAATCAAGTCCCATTGCAAAGTCTTATACATACAACATAAGACTTTGCAGCCCCCTGGTTGAATCTGGGTGGAAATGTAGAAAAGACAGTGCCTAATCAATTAAGCTAAGCACGAATCGGGTAACTTACTGCTAAACGTATCCTCTAAGAAAGTATTGACACATGCAAGTATTGTTTGTGGGTACATCCATATGTTTCCATCGTATATAAGTAAGAAGGGTTAGATCATTTATTGAAAAAAGATCATCTAGCATATTGTATAATTTGAGTATTTGCTGATATCGCTGGTAATAAGATAGTGGTAGATATCACATCTTCTAAGAGCAACAGTACCGGAAAATTACTATTAGAAGCAATTTGGAGAAAGAGAAGCAGACATAATGGAAGAAACATAAGAGATAAAAGTAGAACTTAAAATGAAAAAAATAAAATTTGCACCTGAGAGAATTTGAAATTGAACCAACAGATTCTCAAACAATGAAATTAACTCCAATCCGTACATTACTTGCATCTTACGCGAGCATTGAGAATGATTTAATATTTATACAATAAGCGCATGCAACTCACATAATAAGAATATGTACGATGCTAGGTACGATTAGGTGTTAGAAGGATTCTATTGTATCTTAGAACCTATTTGGAATTGGTAAACCGGTTTACAAAGAACAAAAATGAATAATTTTTTATTTTTTACGACATTTTCTTTTGTTTCTTTAATTTTTTTTCTATTTGAATTTTTTTCCTACAAAAATAATTCTTCAAATAGTAAATCTATTGTAATATCAGTTAATTTTATAATACTAATTGAAGAATATGTTTCTCAAGTAACTGGAACCAAAAAAAAAACTTAATAAATTAACTTTTTTTTTGGTATAAAGGTAGATGACAAACATAGGAAAAATATTAAACACGCCATTCCAAATAAATTAAAAAATTTAATTTATTATATGCTAAAATTTCAATTAGGCGTAGCGAGTACTCTCATATTCCAATTCGAATTTCCAAAAGTGAGGAACCGGTTTGAGCAGTTCCATTCTGATTCCTAATTTTTTGGGTGGGTTTCAAAGACTGCTCACACCTAGGTATAATGGTGCGCATGCTAAACATTTCCAGTAGCCAATAAATTCTTTTTTGTTAAGATCTTCGTAAAACTCAATTCTAACCTACATTGAAACACCATGGAGAAGGGAGACTAAGGTCTAGTTTTTCTCTCCTCTAGTGCGTATGCTCTACCCTCCCAACTCTGAAGTCCTTACTAGATGTGGTAAACTGATCCAAAACTTGATATCGGAACTGAATAACCCTAATTTATAGCCGATCAGACACCCAAAAAAAGCTCACACGAGCACCCAAAAAAAGCTCACACGAGCGTGTACTCAAAAGTTGTTTTTGCTACAAAGTTGTTTTTGCTTGCATGACAGGTTTATAGGACCATACAGTAATTGACCTGAACTGAAAACCACTCAGCCTCACCCAAACCATAATATCGTTCAACATGAAACATGATCTAATTTGATCTTAATCTGATCCATATCCAAATAAACTGAGCTTGGGCCAAGTCCAGTCTGTACCTGTGAAAGCTTGGGCCCAAAAAACGGGGAAACCAATAGCAGGGGATATATAAACAGTGAAGTTTGAATCTCGTTTCTTCCCTCCCCGCCAAAAATCATACATTGAAACAGCCCCCCCCCCCGGCCCCGCGATGCCCCAGCGGTTCTCTCCCCTAGCCAAGCAATCAGGGACAGCGATGACACGGGCAGAGCAGGAGATAGAGGGGACCGTGAAGAGAACTGCCAATAGAAATCATGCGAAAACAAATTTGTGGCTTCAATTTCATGGTGAACAATAATATCATCGTATAATGAGCTCTAACCCGCTTTCTATCTCATCTGCCCCTGACTATTATGCTTCTCTCCTGCAAGCTAGCCTGAAAACTAAGGCTATTCTTGCTGGAAAATCGGTCCATGCTCAGATCATCAAGCAAGGACTTTTCTCCAGTGTATATTTAGTGAATAATCTCCTCAATTTATATGTTAAATATGGGCTCACCTGTGATGCCCACCATGTGTTTGATGAAATGCCAATTAGGAATAGTTTTTCTTGGAACACTATGGTTTCTGGGTATGCTAAAGGTGGCTCAATTGATTCAGCTCGTCGGGTTTTTGAGCAGATTCCTGAACCTGATTCTGTGTCCTGGACCACCATGATTGTAGGTTATAATCAGATGGGTTATTACGGAAATGCTTTGAGATTGTTCTTAGATATGATTTCTAGCAGTGTTTCACCTACCCAGTTCACAATTACCAATATCCTTGCTTCCTGCGCTTCCATGAAAGCCTTGGATATTGGCAGGAAGGTCCATTCTTTTGTTGTTAAGCATGGACTTGGCAGTTATGTCACGGTAGCAAATTCGCTTCTTAATATGTATGCAAAGGCAGGTGATCCAGCAAGGGCAAGTATAATTTTCAGTAGGATGAGGTTGAGAAATGTGTCAAGCTGGAACACTATGATTTCACTGCACATGCAGTCTGGTAATGTCAATCTTGCTCGTGCCCAATTTGAGGAGATGGCTGAGCGTGATATTGTGTCGTGGAATTCTATGATTACAGGGTACAATCAGAATGGATTTGACATTGAAGCTCTTCAAATATTCTCAGAAATGCTAAAAGATTCTTCTCTAAGGCCAGATAAATTTACATTGGCTAGTGCCTTATCAGCGTGTGCAAATCTGGAGAACTCGAGAATTGGGCAACAAATCCATGCTCATATGGTAAGGACTGAGTTTGATGTATTTGGGGCAGTTGAAAATTCATTGATCACAATGTACTCTAGGTGTGGAGGGGTGCAAACAGCTCAGAAAATCATTGAGAAAAATGGGATTTCTGACCTTAATATGATAGCGTTGACAGCTTTGATAGATGGGTATGTGAAACTTGGAGATATTACCCCTGCTAGACAGATCTTTGATGCGTTGAAAGACCGTGATGTGATTGCTTGGACAGCAATGATTGTAGGTTATGAACAGAACGGAATGAATGATGGTGCAGTAGAGTTATTCAGGTTAATGCTTATCGAAGGTCCCAAACCTAATAACTTCACTTTGGCTGCAATGTTAAGTGTCGTTTCAAGCTTGGCTTCTCTGGATCATGGAAGACAAATCCATGGAGCTGCCATGAGGTCAGGAGAAGCATTATCAGTCTCTGTAAGCAATGCACTGGTTGCCATGTATGCCAAGGCTGGAAGCGTAGATGCTGCTAGGCGTGTTTTCCATCTTATAGACTGGCACTATGATACTGTTACATGGACCTCAATGATCATAGCTTTAGCTCAGCATGGCTTAGGTGAAGAAGCCATAGAGCTGTTTGAGAAAATGCTTATTTTAGGCATCAGACCTGACCATATAACTTATGTTGGTGTGCTTGTTGCCTGCACACATGGTGGATTGGTAGAAAAAGGCAAGAGCTATTACAACATGATGCAATATGTTCACAAAATTGAACCAACTCAGAGCCACTGTGCTTGCATGATTGATCTTCTTGGACGTGCTGGTTTACTACAAGAAGCACAAGAATTTATACAGAAAATGCCTATCGAGCCTGACAATATTGCTTGGGGATCCCTTTTATCATCTTGTAAGGTTCATAAAAATGCTGAGTTGGCAAAAGTTGCAGCAGAGAGATTGCTTCTTATTGATCCTGATAATAGTGGCGCCTTCATAGCTCTTGCCAATGTATATGCTGCATGTGGGAAATGGACAGAGGCTGCTAAAGTAAGGAAGTCTATGAAGGAAAAAGGGGTGAAGAAAGACCAAGGGCTTAGTTGGCTTCAGCTCAGGCATGAGGTTCATGTCTTCAGAGTTGACGACGCACTTCACCCGCAAAGAGATGCAGTCCATGCAATGACGGGGAAGATATGGGATGAGATTAAGAAGATGGGCTTCATTCCTGACACTGGTTCAGTGCTGCATGATTTGGATGAAGAAGTGAAGGAACAGATTCTTAAGCATCACAGTGAAAAGCTTGCTATAGCCTTTGGACTTCTAAATACGCCTGATAACACTACTTTAAGAATAATGAAAAACTTGCGCGTCTGTAATGACTGTCATTCTGCTATCAAGTTCATTTCAAAGCTAGTGGGCAGGGAAATTATTGTTAGAGATGCTACGCGTTTTCACCATTTCAAAGGCGGTGCATGTTCATGTAGGGATTATTGGTAGCTCTGTAATTATCCTATGGGATGTTTGTCGCTCTAATGATGAGTGGAAACAGCAAAGATGGGTTTTGAACTTTAATTTCTGCTGGTAAAACAAGACCAGGGTTAGTTGTCTTTCTGGTGTAATACTCACAATTGTCATACTCTCCATGTCTCAATGCAGTTACAATCTACTCAATAGGACCACCGATTTGGCCCCCTGGCTCCTGCTGTCTTTCTCCTCACCGCTGGTTTTCAATCATTATCCCCAAACGGTAATAGCTGCAGACTTTTCTTTGCCTGATTGAAAGAACTAAATGTGGGATTCACTGCTGAACATCTGAAAGAGGAACTATGAAGGATCTTGTTGTCCCCTTATTACTAATCATGGAAAATTTGTCATTTTATATCACCCCTCTTTAATTTATCGTGTCTCCTTGTGGGTATCTTTTCTTAAAGTATATTTCTTCCTCCTTCAGGTAATGCCTGATGATTTCATATGTCAGTAGGGGACTGGCCATGCTCCCTCAGGAGGAAGCACATCTTATTGCATTGTGGGACCATAGCATTCGCCCTCTCCTAACTTTGAGGGAGATCGGAAATCTAATCAGCAAGCTTCTTCTCGACAAAATCAGATGAAGCATAATGAATAGTGAACTAATTAAGAGGCTGAGAGATGTCACCAGTCAAGCATATCACTGCATCAGGAAAGACGCAATCTATGCTGTACCGGTCATGGTAGTCAAGAATCCATGTCAGGAAAGATGAATTTGCCTTCAGAATGGACAACTTTTTTGGTTTTATTGATTCCAATGGTCAATTTTAGAAGTGGAGTTGCTTTGGTTAGAAGATCATTGTCATCCAAAGCTGTTTACCTCTCACAGTGCACTAGGTATCCCAGCTGTCTGGCTTATACACACACACACACACACACACACACACGCACGCACATATCCCATCAATCTTGTTTCCTTTGTGCCATTCCCTCCCCCTGGGGGCCATCCGCAGGAGTATCTTCTGATGACTCGTGCACAGTGGATGTGAATTTTCAGTTGTAAATCTAGGATTTTATCATCGTAATGTTAGATTATGAACAGCATCATGCTTAACCGCTATCGTAAAATCAAAAGTTGGATACGACTTTCGTATTCTGATAGGAGTTCAGGTTAGAGGTACTAAGATAAGCCTATGGAAAGCAGGAAAGAGTCTGACATCAATATAGTCGTCTGATGAAATGGAAGAAAGATTTTATTCGACGCCAGCAAGTTAGACCAAAAAATACATAATTTACAAAGAATATTTGGTTGAAATCAACATAATGACATGATACATTTAGATAACTTCCTAGCAAAACACAAAAAATGTCCATACTATGCCAGTTTCACTTGCATGTCTTCCTCGACCGTGGCAATGTATCAATATTTAATGCTCCAAAAGATCAACAATGTTGATTGTCTTGATCACAAAAGAATGAGCTTAATCTTCAATGTCCAAACCCAGCAAATCATGACAACCTTGCAATATTTACATTTTAGAGAATATCCAGATAGAACAGATGAACATAAGAACATACAACATACTGATTGTTCTCAGACCTCAGTAAGCATATAAAACCGTTCTTGGGGACCATATCCATGTGTTATGGGTACTTGACAACATACCAACAGTAATAGCTACACTGGGAAGGCTAGAACATGTGTGGTGCAGAGATACAAGAGCATAAAGGGGTAACTTAACATAGGAAGATATAGCATAAAGCCATAAACCTGGCAGAGGTAAAGATCAATTGTATAGATGCCGCTGAGGTGAGAAGGCAACAACTCACAAGCTGCATTAGACAGGTGCTCTCCTCTCCCTCATAGACTCCCCAAAGTGACACTTTCCATATCGGTTGGGATGGTAGAAACCAGAGTCTTGATATCAAAGCCTCCTGGGTCCCAGTGACCGCCTATGAACCCTAGGCCCCACATTTAGGATCCAGCTCAGCAGCACAAGGCACAGCAGACTATTGGTATCTGAAATGAATTGATCACTTTGTTCAATAAACGCGCAGAGTGCAGACCCTAAATTTTAGTACAGCGCAGAAGGCAAACGTATTTCCGGATCAAATCACATGACAACTAAGAAATAACAGGCAAGACCACAGCAGTGTTCTACCAATACTATAGTAACATCAGAACTTGGATGCAATTTTTGTCTTCTAATAGGAGTCTGGATTGAAGTTTACTAAGATAGGTATATATAGAAGACAGGAAATAGTCTGACATCAATGAAATCATCTGCTGTAGAAATAGAAGAAAGATTTTATTAACAGCCAGCAAGTTCAAACCAAATATACGTGATTTGCATAGATTGTTTGGTTTAACACACTGATCAGTACATTTAGATGACTTCCTCGCAAAATCTACAGAAAATTTTCATATTATACCGGCTCCGCTCGCATGTCTTCTTCCATTGAGCCAATGTATCATATTTGACACTCCGAAAGGTTAACAATGTTGACCATCTTGATCATGAAAAAATGAGTATAAGCTTTAAAGGCCAAATCCAGCAAACCATACAATGTTGCAAAATTTATGTCTAAGAGAACGTCAAGAAAGAGCACGTAAACATAATAAAACATAGCACACCAATTGTTCTCATACTTCAGTAAGCATATAAATGGGATCATATCCATGTGTTCAAACATATCGACAGTAGCTACACTGAAGGCTAGAACATGTGCGGTGGAGAGAAACAGGAGCCTAAAGTGGTAACTTCAAACACGCCAACAGCAGGAAGAAATAGCATAAACATGGCATGACACTATAGGTGACAAGGCAACAACTCAGGAGCTTCATCGGACTCGAATTGTGACACAGGTGCTCTCCATCATAGATTCCTCAGATCAACACTGCCCAGATTGAGGGGGACTGCAGGAACCCCAGCCTCCCTATGAACTCTTGGCCCCACAATCTAGGATGTGCAGCATAATATTGATATCTGAAGTGAACTGATCGATTTGTTCAATAGATGAGCAGACGCTCAGTTTATCACAACACCGGACTTCTTCTAGTGCAGACACACTTCCGGATCAACTCACACGAATACTAGGCAGCGACAGGCAAGACCATCCGCAGTGGTTTGATAGCGGCACATGCAGCAGCAATGATGGGCTCATTGTTGCTTACATTCATCGGATTTGAAATGCCAATGGTCTGATGTGCCTTCTACTGATTTAGACTTCTGAATAATAAATACTAGTACTTAGCAAGCATATCCAGCATTCATGAAAGGACTTTACTTCCGTCGATAAATCACCAAGAGACACAACATCAAAAATGCTCAAAGACCTAGTCTCCTAATCCTTCCAACAGCAGCAAATGATATGTAATTTTGGACAGCATAACTCGCCCACATTTGAGTGATAGGAGTCATTCTAAAACAATATACTATAGAGGATTGCAAGGACAGGTGACGGGAGGAAATCCCATAAGAGCTGAGAGGATCTATTAGTCCAACTTAGGCCAAGCAGATGATGTGGGCTAAACTCCTATCCTAAAATGGGCATCAAGACTCAAGGGAACAAGCCTTGATTCTTAAGAAATCTAGTAAACTTCATTTTGAGAGACGCAAGGCACATCGAGGTGCAGAGCGACCATAAAGCTGAAGCGCTAGGTGTAAGTCAAAGGGGCAAGCACCACGAAAGAAGTCCTGCAGTTCTGCTAGAATGATTCGTAATTGATATTTCATACCTTTTTTTTGAAATTTGATATTTTATACTTTCAGTATTCTTATTTTGCTTGTTTAATATAAATTTCAAATGATTAAGAAGCATTAAATGGGTAAAATTTTTGATGAAGTTATCTTCTGGGACTCGAGTTAGAGTTTACCAGTTAGCTACCCGGTATCTTGGGTAATACACTATAGCAGGTATCTTTCCCAAACCATGATTATGGAATTAACAGCTTAAACATAGGTTTCGCAACGATCTTGACCAATTTCCTCAATTGATAGCGTTCTTATGAATCACTTTAGGACGTATTTATTATAGATATGAGATGAATCCCTGTTTATATGTACTCATGTTAATCTCTGATTTACTATCATAATCATGATCAAGATAATAACATTAAAAAGAAAGTGAAAGAGCTTTACGTTATTTTTGGTGTAAATGAGGGGCAAATATCGCTATAAACAGTATTCGGATTTAAATATTCTGGTAATTATTTTCCATGATTTTACAGGTTGAGATGACTTGCACCCACAAAGCATTCTTCGGTCGTATATTAATTCAGCAAGATATTTCCTTGTGTTCCGTCGAATTTGGACCTTCCGATCCTTTTGAATCAAAAATTTTGTCACGGAAAGCACGAAACAAAGTCCGACAACAAAACAGAAAAAAGAAAATGATGAGAATGAGGGCAAGCCCAACCATATCCATAAACTCCCGTCTCTCTCCAAAACCAAACCCACCTCTTCCGCCTACGGTGGCGTTCACCACACCGGAAAACTACGCCGCGCGACTCTCTCTCCTCCTCCGCGGCCGCAGCTGGACCCCACTCTGGTGCCCCACCGTCGTCGTGGAGCCAACCGCTGCCACCAACTCCGCCCTTCTTATCCACATCTCCCGCCTCCACGACTTCTCCGCCGTCGCCTTCACCTCACGCGCCGGCATCTCAGCCTTCGAATCCGCCGTCTCTGCCGCCCAATCGCCGCCCCTCTCCTCCTCCGGCGAAGACTTCATCCTTTCCGCCCTCGGCAAGGACGCCGAGCTCCTCAACCCAGATTTCGTCTCGAAAATTTGCTCCAACTCGGACCGAGTCAAACTCGTTGTCCCATCCAACTCGACCCCGAGCGGACTCGCTGAGTCCCTTGGGCCCGGTTTGGGCCGGAAAGTTCTCTGCCCAGTTCCTCTTGTGTTGGGCCTTGAGGAGCCCCCAGTGGTGCCTAATTTTCTTTATGATTTGGGCCAAATGGGCTGGACTCCAGTGCGGGTCAATGCCTATGTGACCCGATGGGCCGGGACCAACTGTGCAAAAGGGTTGTGGGGTACCGATCATGCCGATGCGATAATATTTACCAGTACAGCGGAGGTGGAGGGTTTGTTGAAAGGGTTGAGGGAGCTCGGGCTTGGGTGGGAGGATGTGAGGAAGAGGTGGCCTGGGCTGGTGGTTGGAGCCCACGGCCCGGTGACGGCGTCCGGGGCAGAGAGATTGGGGGTGAGGGTTGATGTGGTGAGTTCGAGGTTTAGTAGTTTTGATGGGGTGGTTGAGGCTTTGGATCACACATTTAGAGAATGTTCCATGTAGGTGACTCATCCTAGTTTTTGGTTTTCTCTAATTAGATATGAAAATTCAATGTTGTGGTTCTTTGTTTTGACTTTGGACCATTATTGTTCTATGCTTTTGAAGGATGATTTTTTAGGTGGCTTGATATTATGACTAATTGGTTTAAAGGTAAATCTCCTCATTGGGCCTCACCCAACAGAATCTCGTCATTGGGTGAGAGTTTTTGGACAGTGACCAATCATGCCAATGGAAAAATTACATTTATTGTGACAAGTTTAAACAAAGCTACAACTATATTAAATGTTATGATTTTATGCTTTGCTTTATTACCAATATATTGAAATTCAAGCTCCCTATTATTTATGGGTAATATATTTTTTCCTCTTTTAATATCATATTTAAACTATATAAATTACATGTAATTTTGATTGATGTATGCAAGTTTAGGGATGTTGAAACCTATATATTAAAAATCACTCAGATAACTATGACAACGTAAGCTTGAGGGCTAATTGACTATACATTATACTTATTACACGCATATATATATATATATATATATATATATATATGTGTGTGTGTGTGTGTGTGTGTATAGTTTTATATTGAAAGCAACACATAAT
>NCQV01047753.1:7202-25301 GCA_002740545.1 Lophocereus schottii
CAGGGGAAGAATCAACCTATTTTTCTAAAAGAAGATGATTACGCCCTAATGATAGAAAGCATAAGGTTCACTGTGGAAGGAGGTAAGCCCCTCGTCCCCTGGGTGAAANGGGTTTCTTTTAAAGACAAGAAAGGACTGCAGCTGAAAAGAACCATGGCTCAACTTCCTAGCCTTGATGTTGTGTCATGAGTGCTTGTTTGTTTCCTAAGAGAAGTTGATGTATCATTAGCTTCTCGGTATCTTTCCTTATGTCTCATTTTTAGGCAAATACTTTTTCCCCCATTGAGGTAATTATGGGTTGAAATGTTGTCATCTCTCATTGTGTACTTAAAAGTTTCATGGTAATGAACTCTTTCATTTGCCAACTTGAGTACGTTTATGCTTTTTGTGTATCATAATTTGCTAGCAATTCATGTTTTCACCCTTTACTTATTTTGTTTATCAAGGGATACCATTGTTGGATCTAATTCATAGATTTTTGTTAAGGCTTCTTTGCATCACTTGGTTTGACACATCTTATCCCATCTCTTATCTCTGAATGCTCAGATTTGGAGCTTCCTAAAAGGCCTGACTGAATGTAGAGGGTCCACCGTTTCCAGTTCAGCCCAGCTGAGTAGAGAGGAAGTAGTCCTCCTCTTGAATTCGGCATAGCTGCATGGAAGAGAGGGGGTGCTCTCCCCATCAATTCGGCCCAGTTGAATGGAGTGGAGGAACCCTCCTCTTTAATTCGGCTAAGCCTGATAGAAAGGATGGGTGCCCTCCTCTTAAAATTGGCCCAGTCGAATGGAGAGAAGTCGATCCCTCCTTATCTATTTAGGTTAACCGAATCGAAGAAAGGGCTTTTACTTCTCAATTCGGCCATCACGAATTGAAATCAATTCCACTTTGTTTTTGTTTTCTATTTGAGATCTTTATTAGTGGCACCACATCTAATGTCGACCGTTGGATTTAGGTATGAATCTTAACACATGACTGACACTTATATACATGCTCACCTCCCTTTACTTCTTATTTTCAATCACATCCATTCTCAAAGCTTATAGAGCGAGGGAAGGCTAGATAGAGCAAGTTGAGTGAGAAGTTCCTTTGCTTCATAGCTTGCTAAGGTACCCATCCTTTGCCTCTCGCTTTTAGTATTCCTTAATACTATAATATATCATAGTTGTCTCTTCGTTTTCCTTTCCATCAAGTCATCCTCTAATCCTTCGTCATGGTTCAAAATGAATAATTTTAGTAATAATTCCATTGATCCATACTCATCCCCTTTATTAGGGGAAGATGTCAACTATTGATGTAAAAAGAAAGTCGTAAGTTCACGGTGTCAACTTGTTGCATGATCCAGCGAATATAGGTCGTTCCCACGAAGATAGTAGAATAAAATCTAACCAATTAATTAGCTAAACTATTATTAACGATTTACCAACTAAATAAGACCGAAGAAAATAATGACCCAAGATTAAGCTTACACTCATTAAACTAAATTAGGTGAGAAAAAAAATAAAATTAACATACAATAAAATGATGAGACAAATTAGAGCTAATAACAATTTATACCACTTTGTTAGCTAAACTTTAAATATCCCTACTAAACAAAACTTAATAACTAAACTTATAATTTCCACTCAAGAAAATCAGACACTCACTAAATTAATGACTAAAAGAGTTGCAATTCTAATATTACGATTTGCCAGCAATGACTTAACTAGAAATAGCTAAATAAAAAAAATAATAATAACAAAATTAGCGCAAAACCAAAGCTTTGCACTTTTGATGCACAATCGTGACTTTATTTGTCCTGACTTTGACAAAGTGAATTAAAATCCAAACAAAATAAATTCTATATAAAGAAAAACAAAGCCCAAGCTATGGTACTTTGAATAACGCCAAGCCACAATTAATGATCACAGAGGGGACAAGTGCTACACAAGACTCAAAATGAAGAATGAAAGTGACTAGAAAAGAGGGAGGGGTCTTTGAACGAATCAACAAGCAAAACAAATTAAACTAAATTAAATTAAATCAAACAAAGATTGAGTGCACGTAAGGCACTGATGAGTCATACTCAATAAATGAAAATGTAAGAGAAGGGGCGGTCGAGAAACAAATTAACAACCAAAGAAAAAAGGGTAAAATAAATTAAATTAAATTAACTACAAACAAGAAATTCTAGGTACTGATGGAACAGACTTGCAAACGAGGACCAACAAAACAGAGTGTGGAAAATGAGAAATAGGGCATTCAAACAATGAAAATTAGGATCAAAAATCTATAAATTAATTCAATCTAATGCCAAAGATCTCAACAAAAACTTAAGATTAAGAGAAAGGAATCGTTATTCGACTGTTCAAAGCCTTTAACAATGGCTTCCTAGGCCCTTGCCACAACAATGGCAAGGAACCTAGAAAATGCTCAAATCTAAAATAGAGAACGAATTCAACCACCTAAAATCAAATGTTACTAATTTGTATCCCACTAAGATGAATCTGAAAGGAAAAAAACAAGATGAAGTCCTCCAACAATCTACTTTATGCCCCCATTTATACTGCAATCTCTTCAACCTGGGCCCTTTAATTGCGAATGCCATGGCCGATTATGATGGTGGTGTGTTGTGGGGATATGGTCATGTGTTGGTAGGGATGCGTGTAACGCGCTGGTGATTGATGGTGGCTGAAAATGGTGGTGTGGGATGTGGTGATGCATGGGTTTTGGTGGAGAGGGACAAGGTTAGCGAAAATCAGGGGAGATTCATGGTGGATAGAGAAGAGGTTAGCGAAAATGGGGGGGGTCAAGGGTTTCTGGGTTGATCACTGATAAGAAGCAGAGAGAAAAGAGTTGAGAAGAGAGAGAAAGTAAAAAAGGGAGGGGAAATCACGTGAGGGTTTTATTTTTGATTTTCCTTTTATATATTTTTTTTCTTTTGCGTTAATGGATGAAATGGTTTGGGCTTGAAATATCTAGGCCCAATTCTTCTTTTTCGGCATTTCTTCATCTTTTTTTCACATTTTTTTGAACTATTCAATACCTACAAAACAAAATAAAATCAAATAAAAATCTAAAAAATAACAGTTATTTCGAGCATAAATCGAATAAAAAAGTATTGTAAAAATATCATAATTTTTAGCAAGAACAAATACCTTCACCCAAAGATTTTGGTCGTCCTCGAGTAAAACAACTAAACTAACTAAAAAGAATAAAAAAAAATATAACTCACTGTCGTAGGAATCACGATTGCATTTAACATATGTAACAAGCCCATTAAACCTCTCGATTTTCTAAGTGGACAAGTGAGATCTCGTGAGGGTTTGTAAAAGATATACCCACAAAATCTTTTAAAAGGGAAACAAAAGAAAAGAAAGAAAAGAAAAAAAAAAGAAAAGAAAATCTTTACACAATTGTATAAAGGGGGCCAGTATGAAATTATAACAAGATATCACCGTTATAGTCAATATATTACCCTGTATATAAACAAAGTGTATACTTCAAAATTTCAAGTCGTCATGGATGACATTTAACTCCAATTTTCCACCCCATAAACCAACATAACAATGTATCCACCCTAGTGTATGGTGTGTGAGTGTACCATCACCTTGAGCGTTAGGTTAGGCTAACCATAGTTTGACTCAATCCCACTCAACTAATTGATTGAGTCACTGATATAGGAAGCAAGTTTACCCAGTTGTAATATTGCCGCAAAGGGTAGCATCTAATAGCGTATGCCTCAAAGGGGTACTTGTCATTCCTAAAGTTATTACTTTTTCTTTTTTTAAATGCCAATTGAAGGCAAAACAATAAAAACGACTATACACAGATAAGTGGGGGAGTCAACTATAGAAGCCTAAGACCCTAGGGTAATAGTGCTTTTGAAAGCAAGGATTGGATTCATGTCTATAATGAAATAATGAGGTTAGAATTGAGGCATAAAATGTCACCTTTCGGATTACGTCTTTACCATGTACATCTTACCTATATGCAACATAATACTAAATCACAAACGGTCAGGCTCGTCAAAATAGTATAAACTCCCCAAAACAAAAGAAAACACAAGAAATGAAAGAAAAGGGAAAGGAAAGAAAATCTTTTTTGTTCTTATTTTTTTGAAGAAATTCATTTTTTTAAAAAAGAAATGCAAAATTCAACCCTCATCCCCACACTTAAACAATGCAATGTCTCGATTGCATGCCAAAGTATTAGAATGAAGCATAAAATAAAAAAGAACAAAGAAAAGAAAACAAGAGAAAAATATATACAAAATAAGATTTATATAAATGAATAATAGTACCAGGTGGAATGGTGGATGCATCAAAGCTAATCTTCACATCTCAATCTCTATATTGTGGTTTGTGGAGCATCAGACTCTCAACTTCTCTCTCTTCTGTAGGTAACTCCAGAAATGGTTTCAGCCATTGTCCATTCACCTTGAAATGCGTACCTCCTATGGGGTCCTGTATCTCGATAGCACCATGTGGGAAAACGTGGGAAATAATGAAAGGACCTGTCTAACAAGACCTTAACTTACCTGGAAAAAGGTGAAGTCTGGAGTCATAAAGTAACACCTTCTGACATGGAAAAAACTCTTTCCTATGAATGTGCTCATCATGGAACAATTTTCCTCTCTCCTTATGCATCCTAGAGTTCTGATGGGCCTTAGCTCTGATTTCTTCCAATTCACTCAACTGTAACTTTCTCTCTGCCCTAGCCGCCTCTAAGTCAAGGTTCAAAGTTTTTATAGCCCACATAGCCCGATGCTCAAGTTCAACTAGAAGATGATAAGGCTTACCAAAGACAACCCTAAAAGGAGACATGCCTAAAGGGTCTTAAAAGCCGTCCTATAAGCCTGGAGAGCGTCAATGAGCTTATCTTCCCAATTCTTATGGTTTCTACTCATAGTCTTTTCTAGAATCTGCTTAATTTTCCTATTAGAAATCTTTACCTGGACACTAGTCTGGGGAAGATAGACGGTGGCTAAACGATGAATGATTGAATACTTTTTCAACAATACATCAAAAGAATGATTGTCGAAATGAGTACCCCGGTCACTAATAATAGCCCTGGGCATGCAATACCTGAAGAAAATATTTTCCCTAAGGAACTTGACAATGACTCTAGCCTCAATTGTCCTGGTAGGCATAGCCTCCACCCACTCAGACACATAATCTACAGCAAGAAGAATATATTCATTCCCAAAAGAAGATGAAAATGGTCCCATAAAATCAATCCCCCAAACATCAAAAATCTTAACAATAATTATAGGGTTAAGGGGCATCGTATCTCTGCTATTGATTTTCCTAAACTGTTGACACCTATGGTAGCTTTTACAGTGCAAGTGGGCATCTTTGAACAAGGTAGGCCGATACAAACCACACTGGAGCACTTTGGCAGCTATTTTCTTCCCACTAAAATGCCCCTCACAAGCTTGGTCGTGACAGAAAGAAAGGATACTTCTAATCTCATTGTAAGGGATACACTTCCTAAACATCTGATCAGAACAATATTTGAATAAGTAAGGGTCATCCCAATAGAAAAACTTCACCAGATAAAAGAATTTGTCCTGACCATGTTTACTCCAACCTAGGGATATCTCACTAGTCACTAAGTAGTTGATAATGTCAGCATACCGTGGTTCAATCTAAACCATAAGTAGCTACTTGTTAGGAAAGCACTTAGATATGGGGGACTCGCTCTCTTTTTGCAAAATGATCCGAGATATATGGTCAGCAATCAGGTTCTTAGAACCCTTTCTATCCCGAATCTCACAATAAAATTCCTGGAAGAGTAAAATCCACCTAAGCAATCTAGGTTCCGCATCCTTCTTAGAGAAGAGATACTTTAGTGCAGCATGGTCAGTATGTATAATCACACGAGAGCCAATCAAGTAGGGTCAAAATTTTTCAAAATCGAATACAACTGCCAAGAACTCTTTTTCAGTCACATTGTAGTTCAATTGGAGTTATTCAAAGTGTGACTCGCATAATATATGACATGAGGTTTACTATCTATGCGTTGTCCAAAGACAACCCCTGCAGTATAGTCAGAAGCATCATACATCAATCGAAGGGCTCTCCTCATATGGGAGGCTGTAGGATAGGTGCAGAAGTCAGGGCTTCCTTTAGCTTATTAAATTCCTTTAAACACTCCTCAGAGAAGTGAAAAGGCACATCTTTGGCTAAAAGGTTGGAGCTTAGCAATTTTACTGAAATCTTAAATAAATCGTCTATAAAATCTTGCATGTCCTAAAAATGACCTAATATCTTTCACACAAGTAGGAGGGGGAAGATTAACAATCAATCAATTTTTGCTTTATCAACCATATTCCCATCATGTGAAATTACATGCCCCGAAACAGTTCCCTTCTTTACTATAAAATGGCATTTTTTCCAGTTTAGAGTCAAATTCTTTTCCCTGCATCTTTGCAAAACTCTTGTCAGATTGGCCAAACAGCGATCAAATAAGGAACCAAACACAGAAAAATCATTCATAAACACCTCAACGCATTGCTCAATCATATCAAAAAATATAGAAAACATGCAACACTGAAAAGTGGCAGGAGCATTACAAAGACCAAACAGCATTCTCCTAAAGGAAAAAGTACTAAAGGGGCATGTAAATGTGATCTTCTCTTAGTCCTCAGGCACTATAAAGACTTGGGTNNGCCTAAATACCCATCCAAAAAGCAGTAGTAATTATGTCCGGGTAACTATCAAGCATCTGGCCTATAAAAGGTCAAGGGAAGTGCTCTTTTCTAGTGGCTACATTTAGTTCCCTAAAGTCAATACACATATACCACATAGACTGGACCCTAGTGGGGACTAACTCGTTGTGGTCATTCCTAATCATGGTAATATCGGTCTTCTTAGGAACGACTTCAATTGGACTGACCCATTCACTAGCAGAATTTAGGTAGATTATCCCATGATCTAACCACTTAATGACCTCTTTTTTGATGACTTCTTACAGGGTAGGGTTTAGACGTCTTTGGTGGTATCTATAAGGTTTAACATTATCCTCAAGGTGAATTCTCTGTTGCACGATGGAGGGGCTAATGCCTTAAATATTACCTAGGGTCCACCCTATGGCCTCTTTGTTTTGCTCAAGTACTTTCAACAATTTATCCTCTTAGTCCTCAATCAGGTTAGATGCAATAATCATAGGAAAAGCCTCATTGGAGCCCAAAAAGACATACTTAAGGGAATCAGGTAAAGGGTTCAACTCTAATACGGGATCGGGACTATGTGTAAAAGAAGGAGAATCAGAAGAATTAGGGGAGAAGGAATCAATCTTATCACAAATATCATTTTCAATCAAACCACCAGAGCATGAGTCATCACAAGCATGCACATGAAGCCAATTAACACTATCAAACTCATCAAAGATAGCAGTTGCCATTGCAGATTAAAAATATTCAACTTAACAGTCATGTTTCTGAAAGAAAACTTTAGCATACCATTTCTACAATTGATCAAAGCATTTAAAGTAGCTAGGAATGGTCAACCAAGAATGACATGTATTTGGGTTTCAGAGTTAGCAACAGACTCAGTTTCCAGAGCAACAAAATCTACTAGATATATGAACACCCCCACTTTAATCAAAACATCCTCAACTATTCCCTTCAGAGCTCTAGTGGAGTGCTTGGCTAACTCGAGAATCATTCGAGTGGGTTTTAACTCTCTCCATCTTAGCCTCCCATATACTGAGTATGGAAACAAATTGGCATTGGCCACTAAATCCAAAAATGCTCTATGAATAGTCTTATCGCCTATGACTATAGAAATGGTAGGGCAACTGGGGTCTTTATAATGGCTGGGATGAGGCATGAGATAATTGAGCTCACATTTGAGGCTAAGAAAGCCATCTTTGAGACATTGGTCGTTCTCTTAGTGGTACACAAGTCTTTTAGGAACTTGGCAAGATATCATCTAAAAGGGGAATGTTGAGTTTGACCGGAGAAAAGGTCTCTCTAATCTTATCAACATGGGTCTTGTCCTTCTTGTTCCTTAGCCTATTCGGAAAAGGTGCAACGGGTTTATGAACCCACTCAACTATCGCAGGTAGAGATGCATCATCTCTCCTCTTGGGCTCATCTTAGTTAGTCTCCTCGGGGTGAACTAAGTCGGTAGGTCGGGAAGGGGAAGGGTCAATAGGGTCGCTATCAGTAGCATCCCTAGAAGCAGAATCATTCTCAGAAGGAGATGGTAGAGATAGAAATGGAGAAAACTAAATAGGGACATTTACAAGGTCTTCTAAGTTATGATCAATTAAACGAACTGACCTCCATGAAGTTATAATCAATTAAATGACCTGACCTCAATGAAATTATGATTAACTTTTCAAAATATCATGAGCGGGTGGGCGCATCGAAGATGCACCTACATTCGGGTTAGGTTCTGTTTGATTAGGAAATGTTCTTTTCTCCCTGGTGGTAGTGACTAGCTAAGATGACTATTCTGCCATGGTCACCATTACATTATGTAGGCTATTTTGTGAGCTCTCTAGATTGTTAAATCTGTCATTAATCTCATTATGGCCAGAAGGTGATTGGATGTGTGCAATAGGGGGAGGCGGTCTAGGCGCTTGGTAGGGCTGGATGGAAGAGTTTTCCGAAAACATTCCGGTTTGTGCACTAGGACCTCCTAAGTTCTAACCTTGACTCTAGGAAAAATTGGGGTGATTACGCCACCGTGGATTGTAAGTTGGTACAAAAGGGTCATTTTTTGCCCTTTGGTAGGCCATGTTCACTTGCTCAGTTCCAGTCGATAACTGGTGAGTGTAGAAGGGACAAGCACTCGAGGTATGGTATGGGAATTAACAGTGAGAACATGTGATGGTTGCACTTTGAAAGACCTGAGGTTGCTAAATAGTTAACCTCTTTAACTGGTTCTCTAAATCTATAAATCTAGACTCTATATTACTAAAGTTAGACACTGAATGCATACCCCTCTTAGCACTGGCAATTCTAGAACTCAGACTATCATCTCTAGTGGTCTCCCACTGTATTATCTTTTCAGCTAAGTCCTTTAAGAATTCCCAAGCTACAATAGGACTCTTGGACAAGAATGCACCTTCACACATAGACTGTAGCATAGTCCTAATTTGTTAGTCCAGACTCTCGTACATAATTTGACATAAATGCCATTGTTCAAGACCATGGTGGGGACATTGGGCTAACAAGTTCTTAAATCTTTCTACATAACTCCAAGAAGATTCCTTATCAAGCTGAATAAATTAATTTATTCCGTTCCTTAGTTTAATGGTTTTGCCATTAGGAAAATGCTTTTACAAAAAGATTTTAACGAAATCATTCCAATTAGAAATAGAGTTAGCAGGCAAACTATACATCCTTCTCTTGGCATTATCATTTAAAGCGAAAGGAACGAATCTCAGTTTAGCCACATTAGTATTCACATTATGAAAATGTATCATATTGCATGCTTCTTCGAATTCACCTAGAAATAAATATGCATCTTCAAGTCAAACGAATTTAGGGAGCATATGAATGTAATATGGCTCCAGTTTTAGGTTCACATTAGTACCTAAGGTGGGTAGATTAAAGCATGAAGGTAAGGTTGAATGCTGAGGGCAAAAGATATCATTCAAGACCTTTTAAGTTCTTTCTTGTCAAGCCATTTTTTCAAGTTTAGGTTCAGGTTCGATCCTAATCAGTCTTCTTTAGGTTCCCTAACCTAAACAATCATGCAAGTCCCACACCTACAATCATATTTTTAGTTTTTTTTTTGAAATAAGAAAGAAAATAAATAAAAATGACCCAAATAAAAACTACTCAAAGAAAGAAAATAAATAATAAATAAAGACTATGAATAAAGCACACAAACTAATAATAGGCAGAAATCTAGACAAAATTGCAAAGCATAAAAAAATGGTCAATTGAATACGTACCATCCTGGGTAACGGCGCCAAAAATTTGTTGATCTAAAAAGAAAGCCGCAAGCGCGCGGTGTCAACTTGTAGTATGATATAGCGAATACAGGTCATTCCTACGAAGATAGTAAAATTAAATTTAACCAATTAATTAGCTAAACTATTATAAACGATTTAGCACTAAATAAGACCGAAGAAAATAATGACCCAAGATTAAGCTTACACTAATTAAACTAAATTAGGTAAATGAAAAACTAAAATGAATATAAAATAAAATGATGAGACAAATTGGACCTAATGACAATTTATACCACTTTGTTAGCTCAACTCTAAATATCCCTACTAAATAAAACTTAATAACTAAACTTATAATTTCCACTCAAGAAAATCAAACATGCACTAGATTAATGACTAAAAGAGTGACAATATCAATATTATGATTTTCCAGACAATGACTTGACTAGAAATAGCTAAATAAAAAAACAATAAGAACAAAATTAGACCAAACCAAAGCTTTCCACTTTTGATGCACAATCCTGACTTTGTTTGTCCTGACTTTGACAAAGTGAATTAAAACCCAAACAAAAGAAATTCTATATAAAGAAAAACAAAACCTAAGCCATGGTATTTTGAATAATGCCAAGCCACAATTAATGATCACAAAGGGCACAAGTGCTGCACAAGACTCAAAATGAAGAATGAAAGTGATTGGAAAAGAGGGACGGCTCTTTAAATGAATCAACAGGCAAAATAAATTAAACTAAATTAAATTAAATCAAACAAAGATTTAGTGGATGCAACGCACTGATGAGTCAAACCCAATAAATGAAAATGTAAGAGAAGGCGGGGGGCTGGGGAACGAATTAACAACCAAAGAAAAAAGGGTTAAACAAATTATATTAAATTAACTAAAAACAAGAAATGCTAGGTATTGATGGAATAGAGTTGCAAACGAGGACCAACAAAACAGAGTATGGAAAATGAGAAACAAAGCATTCAAACAATCAAAATTTGGACAAAAATCTGCAAACTATTTCAATCTAATGCCAAAGATCTCAGCAAAAGCTCAAGATCAAGAGAAAGGAATTGTTATTCTACTATTCGAAGCCTTCAACCATGGCTTCCCAGGCCCTTCACCAACAACGGTAAGGAACACAAAAACTGTGAAAATCTAAAATAGAGAACGAATTCAATAACCTAAAAGCAAATGTGAGTAATTTGTCTGCCACTAAGATGAAACTAGAAGATGAAAAACAAGATGAACTGCTCCTACAATCTACTCTATACCCCCATTTATACTGCAACCTCTTCAACCTGTGCCCTTCCATCATGGATTCCATGACCGATCATGATGGTGGTGTGCTATGCGGATGTGCTGATGCATTCGTGGGGATGTGTGTAATGCACTGGTGATTGATGGTGGCCGAAAACGATGGTGTGGGATGCGGTGATGCGTGGGTTTTGGTGGAGAGGAACGAGGTTGGCGAGAATATGGGGAGATTCATGGTGGAGAGAGAAGAGGTTAGCATAAATCAGAGGGGTCAGGGATTTCTGGCCTGAGCACCGATAGGGAGGAGAGAGAAAAGAGCTAAGAAGAGAAAGAAAGTAAAAAGGGGGAGGGGGAAATCACATAAGGGTTTTATTTTTGATTTTCCTTTTATTTTTTTTTCTCTTGGGTTAATGGATAAAATGATTTGGGCTTGAATTAGCTTGGCCCAATTCTTTATTTTTGGCATTTCTTCATCTTTTTTCCGTATTTTTTTGAATTATTCATTAGGTACAAAACAAAATAAAATCAAATAAAAATCCAAAAAATAACAATTATTTCGAGCATAAATCTAATAAAAAGGTATTGTAAAAATATCATATTTTTGGCACGAACATCAACCTTTTAGGCTACTATAATAATCGTGATCTATTGGTTAGGTATCATTAAAGTCCTGTTGCAGCGATCCCGTTATAAGATTTCCGCCCACTAAGCCTTAAATTTGTTATAGCATGCTCCTATAGCTTTCTACCCCATAACTCTTATACGTCAGGCAAGTCGGTGCCATGTCCATGGTAGAAATCAGTAGCAAACTCACGTCATAGGATTTTTGCTAGTATTGGCATGCTGACCACCCATGCAATGGATGTGCCAGAGCTGGATCCTATCCCTTCAAGCATAGGCTCACTCATGTGTTTAACATATAACATAAGCTCACTCAAGACTCATTCCAAAGATGCAATCTACCATATGCTTGACAAGGCTCTCAAGTTCTCCACCATTGAGAACACAATATGCATATAACAATCTAGAGGACTTTAGATTGGTTGTTGTATGGGGTAGAAGGGTTAAGGGAAAGGAAGTGGGCAAATGGATTTGGGCAATGTGGAGCTGTGTGGCCAAATAACTAGAGAGCTAACCAACAAGGCACCAAGAAACCATAAAGTCTACCGACAATCTGAACCCCCAAGAATACAATAAACATACCCCAGTGAACAACGTAGGAAAGGAGTTGACAAAGAACGAACACAAATTATTTTCATATCTAATGCCAATCACTTAGGTTTTTGACCTTATTTTTTCTCATTTTTTCTTTTTTTTTGGTTAACATGACTTTTCTTCTATTTCTTTTTCTTTACTTTCTTGTGCTTGCTTTTTTTTAAAATAATGAAATGAGAATTTCGACTATTGAAAAGCATCAGACCACTAATTGTCAACTCATAAGCTAATTCATATATACACAACCCAAACAAGAGGAGAACAACACCAAATGCTCAATGTGAGGAATCGCTTAGCAAACCAACATACCAATGCCACCTTAAGCTTAATTACCTCCAAAACTACCCACCACATACATGATGTAATGCTCCGTAGACTTGGCATAAAGAAAAGAACACGTATTTACCCAACGGTTGATGTGAAGGGATCACAACAAGAAAAGAATTATAGCTCAAAGGGGCTTGAAAAAGGTATAAACATGTAATATAAGGTGGGATATTTGGGTATATTGCTAAAATGTTCGAAAACAAAGGAATACCTCAATCATATCATCAAATATGCACAAGCTAATATAGTCCTGACCAAGAGTTGAAGCATGTTGTAGACATGCAACATGAAAGAGTGACACACATGAATGAGCTAAGACTAAGTAGCTTAAAAAGGCACAAAGCCTCATAAGACATCTACCAAAGGCTAAAGACTCCAAGGGAACAACATAATTCTCAATCACCATAAGGGCCAAAATAAGATATATGTACAAAGCCTTTACAAAGCTTACCAGCAAAAGTGATTGCACATCAGGAGTTGCTCAAGCTCCTAAAAATATTTTGCCTAAAGAATCATCACTAGAGGTTATCTCAAGCTAATTCACACCATCCCTACATGCAATCCCAGAAATGCAAACCTAAATGCAACTAAATGCAACACACCAGCGAAAACAAAAGGAAACCTAAAACTAAATGCTGTAACATGAATGGAAACCAAAAAGAAAAAGGTGGAAGACATTAAACAATCCCTCATGCTTAGAGAAAGCATTATTCAAAGTAAGAAAAGTAAGAGAAGGGGAAGGAAACAAAAGAGAACAATCTCACTGAGTAATCCGCTAGATGCACCTAAGCTAAGCCTCCACGTAAGTTGGGCAAATGGATCATCAATCATGCTATCACAACTTCAAGACTTAGGTTATCACATTAGACGCCATCAGTGCATGTAGGAGCTTATCAAACTCGTAGGACCACAATGTGAAAACACAAGGTATGAGACAATAACAAAATTACACCAAAGACAACAAATATCCTCCTAACCCTATCAAGGGTCTTAGAAAATCGGGAAAGTAGTTCACATGAATTCGCAAAGCAAGTGCTCTTGACACACACAAGAAGGGTCAATCAAGGGAATTATACCCTCTAAAGCAACCTAGGGACAGATAATCACCAACATTCCTACCAAGCACATCAAACACGTTATCCTTATAGCCCCATAGCATTAGCATCACAAACTATAGGATTATTAATGGGCACATAAATATAATACTTTGTAGAAGGAGAGGATAATGAACAAAGAGGGAAAGCATGTGAATGATCAAGGGGATTGGGGAGAACACTATCATAACCAAAGCTAGGAAAGTCCTCGTGCACAACATATCAGAGGACCCTCCAACGGAGTCTCAGCTACATCATGCACCTTATCTATTGTATCTTCTGAGTCAAAACATGCATCAACAACACAAAACCTAGTAACAACCCCAAAAGGTTTACCCATCTCGAGGACACAAATTTGTAGCACGATCAACAGAATTACACAAGTCACACCAAAAAGGAACATAATGAGGTGTTGCATAAATGCCCAAATATCAGAGAATGAATATCTAGAAATACGACTAGCCTCTTCAAACTAAAAAGAATCCCAAGCAATCCACTCAAGCAAATACCTTGCGTTATCAAAACTTTTAGCAAGAAAACCCCAATACTCGACGAGAATGCAGGTTTTACTATTTACACCCTCATCAACGACGTCTAAAATTTTTCATTTACCCACACAATAAACACGTTAACAAAGACATCTAATCATTTAAAGTACCTTAAAAATAATTCCTGCTCGAATTAGGGAAAATGAAAAATAATTATCGTCTTTTTTCCTTAAAATGTTTTAATTAATTTTTCTAATTTTCAATTTTTTCATTGTTTTTTTTTCTCCAAAGAAAAAATGCATAGTGAAATCAATCAAGAAAAACCCAGTATTCGACACTAATCTATGACAACAATGCTTAAAAGTTGATAGGTCGCAAGCACATGATGGCATTGTAGCAAATCACAGTCGTCTCTCGTTAGGACTAGGTTAATCACATGCGGTTTATGCCCATAGGACAGGCTACGGGAATCAAAATTTGAGATTTGAAATTAGACAATTCAACTATCTAGTTTAACGAATAAATAATAATAGAATTAAGAAAATTAAGCAAACACCTGATCTACGCAATCAATCAACACTTATTCCCAATTTTGTTTTAAAAGCGACAATCAAAGTATCTCATCGCCCTTTCAAGGTGAAGTGAAATACGTAAATCTAATCAATTACCATTTTTAAATGGCTCTTGCTTTGTTTAGGTTCATTAAGCATGCGATTATAAAATTTGTTGTTCCTCAATTGGAGTGACTTTCTCAGGACTACACACAATTAAGTCAAATCTCGTGATAAACATCTAAGATTTAATAGAACAAGTCAATAGATTCCAAAATACCAAGGACATCAACACATGGTTAGCGAAATTAACAATTATTTGAATAAGCCCATAACTAAAACAACAAAACATAATCAAAATTACAAAACATAATCCTAAAAAAGAGAAAAGAGAGGAGAAGAGAAGAGAACAGGAGAAAAATGCTCAGCTAGATAACGTGCTTGAATCCGTCGATTGCAATCCCGATCCCGCGTCCTTGCAAATCTCCCTCTTCTACTTACTCTCAACTCTCTCTAATCTAAGTCTTAGTCCTAACTTGATGGAGGAATTGATACACAGTGATGAACGAAAGCAGTAAAACAGGAAATTTTATGGCAAAAATGCTAGCTACAAACATTAAAAACACTTAGAAGTTGAACAAACAAGAAGAAATCAAGCCGACTAAGGGAAAGACAGCTCACCAGAGACTGTGGGCACCACCATGAACAAACCATGGTGGATGTTACCCGGTCGTTCTCACATGCTCCCTGTACTAGCCATGACTTGCCTTGGTCTTCCTTGAACCATATAGACCATTGTTCTGTCCACGGTTTGTCCATGTTGGATGTCTTTTGGACCTCCTTGCTATCTTCTTTGATCTATAATGCCTCAAAATCTTTATCGCACCATCATACTTTGGCTGACACAGTCAAAATCTGTAAATACTCTCAAAACAATTAAAACCAAGTGTAATAGTAGAAAATATGGGTATAAATCATACAATTAAGCATATTAGTCTCCTGATATGACTCCCAAACATCCACGAAATCCTATCCAAATATGACATTCATCACCCCTCCATGCTTAAACCTTTGCTTATCCTCAAGCGAACACCAAATAAAACCAATAAGGGAAGATACATCTAGGACTTAAAAACATAAGAACCTACTCAAACTAGACAACTCATAGTGCATCGCTACTAAGAATATCAATCAATAACAACCCAAAATAATGCACAATACATTTCAAAATTAAGAGAAGGAGGATGTTCTCAATGGAATATATGACCACAAGTTGGATATCAAACTTGATCACCCCCACAGAACCACAAAGCCATCATACAAGTACATGGAGTTATAAAGCTAATTAGATCGGTAGAACCTCGCTTTTGGGAAATATAAATCATTCCTACTCATGTGTTTAAAAGATAGCAAATGGTGCTTCTTCTGGAACCTTGTAAACCATAATTCTGGCAATGATTTGTCTGTATTAGATGTCTTTTGGCCCTCGTTGCTATCTTCTTTGATATGTAATGCCTCAAAATCTTTATCGTACCATGATGCTTTGGCTCACAAAGTCAAAATCTGTAAATACTCTCAAACAACTGAAACCAAGTGTCATAGTAGAAAAATGAACATTAATCGCACAATTAAGCATATTAGTTCCCTAAAATGACTTCAAATCACCCACGAAATTTTATGCAAATATGACATTCATCAATCCTCCATGCTTAAACTTTTGCTTGTCCTCAAGCGAACACTAGGTAAAATTAATAAAGGGAGATGCATCTAGGACTGAAAAACATAGGAACCTCCTCAAACTAGGCAACTCATAGTGCATTGCTAGCAAGAATATCAATCAATAACAACCCCAAATAATGCACAAGGCATTTCAAAATTAAGAGAAGGTAGATGTTTTCAATGGAATATATGACCACAAGTGTAATAACCTGACCCTAACCTATATTTATTTAAACCATATTTATTTATTTAATTAATCATGTTTATTAGTTTAATTAATCATGTTTGTTGATTTAATTGGTCATGGTTATTTATTTAACCAAATCATATTTATTAATTCAATTACACCAAATTTATTTATCGAGCGAATTCCATTATGTTGTTTAAAATTTTTCACCCTCATTTGTCGTATTTACTCATTCCAGTTGGGAGATATTTCATTTGGGTCCCATTTTACAATTCAAGTTTCATTGACTATATATTTTAGTTTTGTTGATTGATTAAATATCAGATGAATCGATAGTAGGCCTCGATTATTATGGTTTAAAAAATTATTATTATTATTATTATTATTATTATTATTATTGTTGTTATTATTATGATTATAACCTTACAAAAGTTTAAATTCAAGCTAAGAAAATTCAATCACATATGGTTTACTTTCCTTCCTGGCCTAAACCGTATAGGCCCAACAAGTTACCACTTGTTTTACTTAGTTAATTACCATTTTTATGCCTAATTATTAATTAGCAAAAGCTTCTTTTGGAGGGTGAATATAAGCCAAGTATAAGAGATAATTACAAGACAACTTCAAGCAAACCCAACCACACACTCATCGCTCTCTCTCTTCCTTCTTTCTCTAGCAACGGCCCCCCTCCAGCTGCTGCCCTGGTGTTTTTTCGACCACCAATCAGCCACCAGCCGACCACCCATTGCCAGCCCTGGCCTTCCCCTAGCCACGACAGCCCCCTTCCTACCCAAGTACAACCCCAAGTCTATCATTTAAGCATCCAAGTGAGGCAACCCTAACCTCAACCTATGGATTTTTTTGGAGTTTTATTGATTGTTAAGTATGACATATGTTTATATGAACCAAGTGATAGTTGTTATGTAATTTTTATTGAGTTTAGTGATGTCTAAGGTTGTGGGTGGTGAATTGGAAGTGTAATCAAATGAGTTGAATCATGAAAATTGAATCCAAGCTTGCTTGTTTTATTTGTTGTGATTTTGATATGGGTTATATATATGAGGCCTTAAATGATCATTTTATACCTGATTGTGGTGATTTGGAATGATTTCAAGTGAGAATTTATGTGAAAAGAGAAGAGAAAGCTAATACAGTCAAGGCTGAAAATATTAGGAAAACAGGGCAGACTTCGGGATTAAATTGGTAATGATCGGCCCATGGAAAAATTTTTGGTGGGTAGATATTTCCGTGTGTTAGCTTTCAAATGGCTTTTGAATCACCTTAATCCGAGAGCTTTGGAAAACTTTATGGTCGTTTTACCAAAACTGTGTAGAATGGACTAAGACCAACACACTTGTATTTTAGCCCCATTTTG
>NCQV01047753.1:31835-47953 GCA_002740545.1 Lophocereus schottii
GTAGACAAGCATATGATAGATAGTCATTTTCCTTCCTAAAATTTTACTTTTTGTAGTTAGGATTTTAGTTTGATTTTTGTACAAGTGAGAAATTTTGAGTCAGAGGTTCAGTTTTGTTGGCGGTTAGAAGACTTTGTTGAAGGTTGCCATTGTTAAGCCCTTCCCTCTCAGATTTTGCTGAATTATTGATTAGTTGTTCAATTTTTAATTATGAGTGAGTAGTTTATCTTGTCTAGGGATTTGTTTGTTAATAGAAGTATAGTTATATCATATTATATTCAATAGAATTGTATTTTTGTTTCATGATTGATTTGTTTTCGTTTTATCAAGTGATTATCATGTTGCGAGTGGATTTTAACCAAACTTTGCTTTCATCCTTGAAGCAATTGAATGAAGAACAGAAAGGTGAAATTTGATTGTTAGACTGCTTGATAATACCTAATATTATGATGACTTAAAAGAGAGATTTTCATGTTGGAAGGACGAGAGAGTAATCAAAAAAATTGAACTTAGATTAAAACAAAGCTTCGTTTGGGCAATTTGGTTGATTTCGAAAGAATAGACTAAATTCTAGATAGATTGCAGTTCCTTGAAATTATCCAATTAGGAAAAAACACATGTTAATCATATTAATCGAACACCTTTCTTAACTAAATAAATCCCTAGGCATTTCCCCTTGATTGAATTTAGAATTAGTTGATTAGAAGTTGTTAAATCAAAATTCCTAAATTAAGTAATTGCTTAGCATTTCCTAATAGAAAGGACTCGATAGATTACTTTGGTCCCTAAAGACCATATTTTATCTATACTACAACACCCGTGCGCTTCGTGGCAGTGGTCAACTTTTTGCCGCCGTTGCCGGGGACTAATTTGTTAACTATTAAGCTAGCCTTACAAAGATGACTAAGTATTTTATTTTTTATCTTTTATTATCTATTTTCTTGTTTGATTACGTTGGTAGCGTCCGTGATAGTGCTTGCAGGAATCTTCCCTATTTATGCAAAGTCCATGTCTATATGAACCCGATCCTGAGATCGACAAGACTTTTCGCTTAGGGAGGAAGAAGCAAAAGAATGAACAACAAAGAACTGAGCCAAAAAGAACTTCAACAAATATAACAGGAGAAGGAGGTGACCCAAAGAGGACGCTTAGAGATTTTGTTACCCCTGGAGTCCATGGAATCGCTTCAAGCATCCCTCATCCTAACGTTGATGCAAATAATTTTGAGCTCAAGCCGGCTCTCATTTCCATGGTGCACCAATCCCAATTTGAATGCACCCCTGTAGAAGGCGTGAATTTACACCTTTTGGTCTTTTTAGAGGTGTATGACACATTAAAGCTTAAAGGAGTCTCCACCGATGCCATCCGAATGCTATTATTTCCCTTCTCACTAAAGGATAAGGAAATAGCTTGGTTGTATTCTTTACCTTCGGGACGCATCACCATGTGGGATGAGCTTCCTAGAGCTTTCCTTGTTAAGTTCTTCCCACCAAGTGGGCAAGTTTGAGGAATCAAATCACCAACTTCATGCAAAGGGATGATGAGATGCTCTATGAGGTTTGGGGGTGGCTTAAGGATCTGCTGCATTTATGCCACCATTATGGTCTTCAATAATGGATGATTATTCAAGCTTTCTATAGTGGTGTGACCCAAACTGTAAGGTCCACTATTGATGCCGCGGCAAAAGGAACTTTGATGAATAAAACTAAAGATAAGGCTTGGAATTTGATTGAGAGATGGCACTCAATAATTTTCAATGGTCTACCGAATGAGGCTAACCCAAACAGGTTGCAGGTACACCTGAAGTTGATGCACTTACTTTGCGTTCTGCTAAAGTTGATGCTATGACTCAAAGGTTGGACCATATAAATGTTGATGTTGTGAATTCCATTACCCCTTCCCCATATGAAATTTATAGTTCTATTGAACATGTGACTTTGAATTATCAAGTTGGGAGTCCTTTTTTCCAAGAGTCTAGTGAAGTCAATTATGTCTAAAACATCAATCTGAGACCAGCCAATGACGCTTACCCTAGTACCTATAATCTGGGATGGAGGAATCATCCGAATTTCTCATATAGGTCTAATCTAAACCCTCCGAATATGTCCCCAATGAATGCTAGGCCACCCCCTAGTTTTTAAAGACCTCCTTTCCCTTCACAAGTACCCCAAAAGTACAATTTAGAGGCTATGATAGAAAGTATGCTTATGGCATAACAAAAGTAGGATGAGTGCTTTCAGCAATTAGCCTCTACAGTGGATGTCCTTACAAGTCACAACAAGATATTGGAAGTCTAAATTGCCTAAAAAGCTAACATTTCATCTACACCCCCGAATAGACTTCCTAGCAAGCCCGAACCTAACCCTTGTGACCATTGTAATTGTGTCTCCTTGAAGGGGTAGACGACTCTATTAACCCCGAGGACATATCAATTAAAGAGGGTAGGAAAATAATCATGATTGAGAGTAAGGAAAGAAATAATGGTGGCAAGGCCGCCACATTCATAGAGAATGAAAGTGTAGAGATCCCCAACATTTTCTAACCTAAGCTTTCTGACACAGATAGTTTCTCTATCCCCTATATTGTGGGATAGGTGGAAATTGAGAGAGCCTTACGTGATTTAGGTGCAAGTGTCAGTTTAATGTCTTACTTTTTATTTCATAAGCTTCACTTAGGGCCATCATAACCCGCACCCTTCTCACTGCAGTTGGCAGACGGTTCTAAAACGCAACCGATAGGCAAATTGGAAGATGTGCTAGTTAAAATTAGAGATATTTAGGTATTGGAAGACTTTGTTATAGTTGACATGACCGAGAACGATGATGCCCAAATTATTCTAGGTAGGCCCTTTATGGCTACCACTAGTTGCCATATTGATGTAAGAAGGGGGCATATAACAGTTGAAGTATAAGGGTGCTATGGTATGGTCTGGCATGTGGAGGAGAAAGTGGTTTCTCCTAATTCTTCTCTATTGGATGAATTTCCCACTTCCCCTGAGATTAACATGGAGGATATATTGACTTGTCAAGATTCTCTTGATTTTGATTAGATTTGTACTGAGGACCCCGACCAAAGGTATGTTAAGGTGGAGTTTACTGCTCTTATGCTGCCTTGCATACCAAAGGTTGAGGCCCATGCTTCTAATGAGTCTGCTATGAGCGATTACTGCAGGTTTGCTCAAGTTATTCTCTCTTTGTCCCATGTGGAAGGATTTGATGCAGATTTTAATTTGAGGGCTAAACAAGGTGAAAGTAGCTAGTCCACAGGCCTTTGTCTTATACGCTGATAGTGCATCATGGCATTAATTGATGACGATGAAGGACCTTCAACCAGAGCTTTTGAGATGGTACCTTCAATTGAAGAAATTCAATTTTGTGGTCCGTGATAAAAATAATGTCCCTAAACTCATTAATCTAGATCAAGCATAGGAGTTTGGTCAAGCTCTTGACCATAAAAGAGAGCTTCTTGGGAGGCAACCCAAGCACTTGCTTTGATTTTCATTATTTTCTTTTATACTGTTGTTTCAGGAAAAAAAAGAGAATAAAAACATATATAAAATTATTTGGTGCCACAACTTGTAGCCCAGCACCACGACCGTCGTGTGCCAAACTGGGAAACCAAAAAACTCTTAAGTGTCCGCAAACACCACGGTCTACCCGCGGCCACTACAACAGACCGTGGTGAAGTGCTACGGGTTGGGATCAAAGGTTTTGACCACGACGACCCTTCATTTTCACCAATATTCTTTTTCATCTTCGACTCTTTCTCTCTTTCTCTCTCTAAACCCACCATTACTAAACCTCTATTTCTTCCCATTTTTGCTCCATTTTCACTCAAAATCCTTTCTCTTCACTTAATCCTTCTCTTTCTTCCATAAATTTCATCTCAATCTTCTTCTTCTTCTTCTTCAAACTCATCTCACCTTCATTCGTCCTCCATGTCCATCTTCTTCTCTCTTTAATTCTTCTTCTTTTTACTTAAATTTTTCAACTTTTCTACCTTCAATTTTATTATTTAGGTTTTAGTTTCAATTCTTGTTCCATATTTGCAGCAATGGAACCTACGAAGGGACAATGGAGTGTCAAGGATGTTCGATCACCAAGCCAAACACCATTTCCACCTCAATTGACCTCCCAAACTTCCACCAACACTCAAGCTCAAGGTAACGTTCCTCATCCCCTTGGTTTAACCAAGCCCGAACATATTGCTAGATATAATTGTTTGAATGAGCACATGCTTGTGGCAATTCGTTATTACCAGGTGGAATTGTTAGCATGTTTAGGATTGTTAGATGATATTAAGTGGTTGTTTGCACAGGATCGTATGGGACATTTCATAGAAATAAAAGAGCTTACATACCAGGACCTTACCTTAGAGTTTGTGAGCACACTTCATGTTGAGGTCACTAGATGGCCTCAATGTCAAGTTGGGCACATTTCATATATTTGAAAAGGCAATTGTATGAGTTGAACTTAAGTACTTTCAACAGTTTATTCAGTTTTCCCCCTAGTATTGATTTATCAAACCGACAAGTCCCCCGCGAATTCAATCTAAATGCACTTTGAGGCGAGCTTTCGGGGAGTGTTAGGCACATAACTAGTTCTTTCAAGTGCACATATATTAGGAACCCTTATAATTGGGTAGCGCAGCATATCTTAGCTTGTAGATTCATTGCTCGAGATGATAGTTTGAATGTCTCGAGATTATCTAAGTTATATTTCTTATCTTATATGCTTGACGGTGTCCAGCTTAACCATGGGTCATTCTTGGCTAGGCAATGGTATAGTGCTACTGTTAGCACTAAGGGTAGGATAGTCATTGGTGGTATTGTGACAACTATTGTGAGATTTTTTAGTATTGAGCATAACCCTAAGGATAGAGTCTCTGGGTCTGAGTAGCTTGATTAAGCTGCCTTTGAGATCATGAACTTCTGTAAAGTAGAGGCTGGGCATTTCTGCTGGATTTACCCTGGCGATTGGCTCCTGCCGCTTCCCAATGTTGATCGAACTACCTTACTTCACTGGGCTAAGCTTTATTGGGTACCTAGCGATGCCGAGGTTGTTCAGCCCGCACCCCCTACCCCCTTATTCTATTCAAGCCGGACCGAGCACTTCCTCCCCTGACTATGCTGACCTGCAAGCTACCTTAGGTCTATTTAGGAGGAGCATGTATGCCTTCGAGCATATGCTGCTTCTAAGAGCGCACTCTTCGTGATTGTGTCCAAGAGTGCCACGATGAGCTTTGTGGGAAACTTGCTACCCATACTTAATATTTCCATGATTATAGTGGTTGTCTAAAGACCTGGTGTAATTGGCATATCTCTTATGGTCACCCACCCCATCTTCCTCCCCCACGGCCCTTCTGATTGTTTTTTGCTACTCCCCTTCCCTTTTTCTATTATGTGCCCACAATCTGGGTACTGTGTCATTCAAGCATAAGGGAGTTAGTCATTATATTTCATTTCTGTTGCCTGATTTGGATAGGTGTGGTTGTGTATTGTATATATTATTTGTGATAGTTCTTAGAGTTTTGTTGTGGGTTTTAATCTTATTTGCTTAGGGGCATTTTAGAAAGTATATTTAGTTTTTTTTTTCATTATAGATGGCATTTTAGTTTTTTTTTAAGTTTCTTTTCATAGTTTTTGCATTTTTTTTCATTTGCATTGTTATTAGGAGCATGTATTAGAAAAAAAAATTATAAGAATGAAAAACAAATCTTCCGATGATGATCTTTGTAGACTATGTAGACTTCTTTGGTTTAGTTTGATTCTTTGATTTGCCTAATTATGCAAAAAAATATTTGAGAATGAGTTTACGAAAATGAGCTTCATGTTTTGACGGTGGGGTATATCAAGTGATTTTCGAAAATTTCATTCCCTAGTCTGTTTGCTAAATGATTTTTGCATTTTTTTGGGCTACCTTTGGATCTGGTTTGCCGTTGAAATGCTACTTATGTCCATCTTGAGAAGGTTTAGTATAATTTTTGGTCTTAGTATTACTTAGGGCCAAGCAACAGTTTAAACATGGGGGAATTTGATAAGCACTTATTGTCTATATCATTTTAGGGTTATTTTGCCACATTTTTAAGAGAATTATGTGCTTTAAGTTACCATTTATACTTCTATTTTTGTTTTACGCTTGGGTATGGTTCTTTTCTGTATTTTACAAGAATTTGGATTATTTTAACTCAGCATTTGGCCCCCATTTGAGTGTATTTTGACCCCCATAGATGTCTATGAGATGTTATGCCCGTGAAGTAAAAGTACAGCAAAAATTTGGTTCTACCTAAGGCCACGGTTTGCCCATGGTGCTAGCCACAGACCATGGTAAGCTATGTAACTGTGGCCTCTTCGTTTTGGTTCGGCTATGTGGCTCAAAATGTTCATGTTCTTCTTTATAAACTCGTCCCTCAGCAGCAGAAAATAAGAGAACCATATCATTGATAGTCATTTTCCTTCCCTAAATTTTACTTCTTGTATTTAGGATTTTAGTTTGATTTTTGTGCAAGTGAGAAATCTTGAGTCACGAGTTTGGTTTTGTTAGCAATTTGAAGATTTCGTTGAAGGCTATCATTATCAAGGCCGTCCCTCTTATATTTCGCTGAATCATTGGTTAGTTATTTAATTTTTAATTATGAGTGAGTAATTTATCTTATCTAGGGATTTGTTTGTTAACGGAAGTGTAATTGGATCATGTTATGTTCAATAGAATTGTGCTTTTGTTTCATGATTGATTTGATTTCATTTTATCAAGTGATTATCATCTTATGAGCGGATTTTGGCCAAATTTTGCTTACATCTTTCAAACAATTAAATGAAGAACTGAAAGGTGAAATTTGATTGTTAGACTACTTGATGAGACCTAATATTGCACTGACTCGAAAGAGAGATTTGCATATTGGGTGGATTGAGGGAGTAATCAAAAATATTGAGCATAGATTAAGACAAATTAGTTTACAAGAATGACTTTTGCTTAGTTTAGGAAATTTGGTCGATTTTGAAAGTGTAGACTAAATTCTAGATAGATTTCAATTCCTCGAACTTATCCACTTAGAGAAAAAGCACATGTTAATCATATTGATCTAACACCTTTCTTAACTAAATAGATCCCTAGGTGTTTCTTCTTGATTGAATTTAGAATCAGTTGATTGGAAGTTGTTAAATCAAAATTCCTTAATTAAGTAATTGCTTAGCATTTTCTAATAGAAAGGACTCGATAGATTACTTTGGCCCCTGAGAACGATATTTTATCTATACTATGACACCTATGAGCTTGCGGGCAGTGGCCAAAGTGCAAGCTCAAAACAACAAAAGATGACAGAAATTATCAAATATAATCCCAAAAATATGAAAAGAAAAGAGAAGAGAAGGGAAGAGAAATGCTGAACCAAGCAATGCGCTTGAATCCGTCAATTGTAAACTGATCCTGTTTCCTTACGAATCTCCCTTTTCTACTTGCTCCCAACACTCTATAATCTAAATCCAAATCCTAACTTTAACTTGACGGAGGAATGGATATGGGGTAATGAATAAAAAGAGTAAAACAGGGATTTTTGTGGCGGAAATGATGGCTGCAAACAGCGAAAACACTCATGAATCCTATGTAAACATGACATTCATGACTTCTTATGCTTAAACCTTTACTTGCCCTTGAGGAAACAAAAGATAAAACCAATAAGGGGAGATGCGTCTTGGACTTAAGAACATAGTAATCCCCTTAAACTAGGTGACTTGTAGCACATCACTAGCAAGAATATTAATCAATGACAACCCTAAATAATGTACAATACATTTCAAAATCTGGAGGAGGAAGACGTTTTGAAAGAAATGTACAGCCACAAGCCAGATATAAAACTTGATCTGCCCTACAGAACCAAAAAGCTATCATGTAAGTACATAGAATTGTAGAGTTAATTAGACCGGTGGAACCACACTTTTGGGAAATATGAATCACTCTCTCTCACGTGTTTAAAATATAGCATAAGCTCATTGAAGACTCATTCCAAAGATACAATCTAGCATATGGTTGACAAGGCTCTCAAATCCTCCACCACTAACAATGCAATCTGCAGATAACAATCTACAGGATTACACATGGGTTGTAGTGTGCGGTAGAAGGATTAAGGGAAAGGAAGTGGATAAATGCATTAGGCAATCTGCATGTATGTAGCCAAATGACTAGGGAGCTAGCCAATAAGGCACCAAGAAACTATAAAGTTTTGCCAATACTCAAAACCCTAAGAGTACAATGGACATACTTTAATGAATCATATAGGAAAGGCGTTCACAAAAAAGGAATACAAGTTATTTTCATATCTAGTGTGAATCGCTTTGTTTTGTTTTTTCGTATTTTTTCTCTTTTTCTCTATTTTTGTAACATGATTTTTCCACTATTTGTTTTTTTTTTCTTACCCTTTCTTTTTTTTTTTTGAATACTAAAATGAGAATTTCAACTACTGAAAGGCATAAGGCGACTAATTGTTAACTCATAACCTAATTCATATACGCACAATCTAAAGAAGAGGGGAATAAAACCAATTGCTCAATGTCATTAATCCATCAGTAAACCAACATGTCAAAGCCACCTTAAGCTCAATTACCTCCAAACCTGCACACCACATACATAAAGTGATGCTCTATAGACTTGGTATAAAGATGGAAGCATTTGTTTAGCCAATGGTTAATTTGAATGGATCACAACAAGAAAAGGATTATAGCTCAAAGAGGCTAGAAAAGGGGATAAATATGTCATATAAGGGCAGGCTATTTGGATATGTGACTATTTGATCCTTTTACCACTTGTCAAAGGTCATGGAAGAATCATTAATAAGGATTAAACAATACTGTCCACATGACTTTCCTAGGACAGTCCTCTAGGGAAACACAATAAGGATCAATGAAGGGACTATACCCTTTAAAGTAACCTTGGGATAGATAATCATCAACATTCCCACCAAGCACGTCAATCACGTTATCCTCATAGCTGAGATCAACATAGCATTAGAAATCATAGGATTATTAATAATGACATCAATAATACTAAACCTAGCAACAACCACAAATTGTTCAACCATCTAGATCCCCATGGGCTAAGCTAAAGCAAAACATGAGTCACGTAAGCTCAAGACATCAATATTGTCTATGGGCAATGCAAAGTCAACTTGAGTATAGTGTGCATAACAAGGATACAAATTTATAGCATTGTCAGCAGAATTACACAAGTCATAACCAAAACGAGTATAATACGATCTGGTATAAAACGCACAAGGATCAGAGAATGGTAATCGAGAAACTCAACAAGCCTTCTCAACCTCAAATGAGTTCCAAGCAATCCACTTAAATAAATGTCATGCCTTATCAACACTTTTAGTAACGAAACCCTAATACTCTAAAAGAGCACAGGTTTCATCATTCACACCATCATCAACAATGTCTAAAATTTCCCATTTACCCACGCAATAACCACATTGAGCTAGATAGAGATTTTCTCGTTTAAAATATTTTCAAAATAATTCATGCTCGAATTGGGAAAAATGAAAAATGGTCATTGTCTTTTTTTCCTAAAATTTTTTAGTTAATTTTTTAAATTTTTAATTTTTCTTTTTTTTCGGGAAAGAAAATCCAAATGCTTAGTCAAACCTATCAAGAAAAACCCAATGTTCGACATTGTCCCTGAGAAGGGTGTCAGAAACTTGATAAGGCTGCAAGTGCACGGTGGTGTTGTAGCAAATCAAGGTCGTCCTCCACAAAGACTACATTGATCACATGGGGTTTATCCCATTAAAATAGCCTAAGCGAGTCAAAAGTTTAGATTTGAAATGAAACTCTTCAACCACCTAATCAACGAATAAATATTTATAGAAGTAAGCAAATCAAGCACCCACCCAATCCATGCATCGATCAAGCACTTTTTCCTCAATTGATTACTTTAAAACTGACAATTGAAATATCACATCTCTCTTTCAAGGTAAAGTGAAATACGTATATCTAACCAATTACCATTTGTCAAGGGCTCTTAGTTTGCTTATGTTCAGTAAGCATGTGATTATCAAATTTATGGTTTATCAATTAGTGTGACTTTCTCGAGACTCCACACAATCAATTCAAATCCTAGGATTCAAGTATCAAATTTCACCTTTCAGTTCATCATCCAATACCTAAAACATGTATGAAAGTTATCAAATTTCTTACAAGACATTAAACATCTAAGATTCGATAGAACAAGTAAATCCATCCAAAAACACCAAGGAGATCAGCACAAGATTGGGGAAATTAACAAGTATTTGAATAAAACAAAACATAATCCTAAGAATGAGAAAAGAAAAGAGAAGAAAAGGGAAGAGAAATGCTCAGCTAAGCAACACGCTTGAATCTATCGATTGCAAGCTCGATCCCTCTTCCTTTAGAATCTCGCTCATCTACTTACTCTCAACACTCTCTAATATAAATATAAATCCTAACTTGATGGAGGAATAGATATGGGGAGATGAATGAAAGCAGTAAAACAGGGATTTTTATGGCAGAAATGATGGCCGCAAACATCAAAAACACTTACAAGTTGAATAGTAGTAAAAAAATCAAGCCGACTCAAGGAAACACAGCTTATCATGGACTTTAGGCACCACCACCAACATACCCTGGTTGCCGCTGCCTCAGTCGTTCTCATTTACTTATTCTATTGCTTCTTCCTAGAACCTCCTCCACTATAGTTCTGGCCACAGTTTGTTTGCGTTGCGTGTCTTTGGGCCTTCTTGGCAACCTTCTTTGATCCATAAGGCCTCAAAATCTTCATTGTTCTATCATGCTTGGCTTATGAAGTCAAAATTTACAAATATTCTTAAAACAAGTGAAACTAATGATGATAGTAAAAATATGACCACACATCATACAATTAAGCATATTAAACCCCTAAAATGACTCCCAGACACTCATGAAATCCTATGCAAATATGCCACTCATCAGTTAATTATGCTTAAACCTTTGCTTGTCCTCAAGTAAATAATAGATAAAACTAACAAAGGGAGATGCATCTAGTACTCAAAAACATACAACCCCCTCAAACTAGGTGACTCATAGTACATCACTATCAAGAATGTTAATTAATAATAACTTGAAATAATGCATAATACACTTCAAAATCATGAGAAGGTGGATGTTTTCAAAGAATTATACGACCACAAGCCAGTTAAAAACATATTCCCCTCTACAAAATCAAAAAGCCATCATGCAAGCACATAGACTTGTAGAGTTAATTAGACCGATAGAAGGTCACTTTTGGGAGTGAATCACTCTCTCACGTGTGTTTAAAATATAGCATATGGTCACTCAAGATGCATTGCAAAGATGCAAGCTCTCGCATGCTTGACAAGGTTCTCAAGTGCTCCACCACTGATAATGCAATGTGCACAGAACAACCAGGAGGATTTTGATATGTTACGGTGTAGGTTAGAAGGGTTAAGGGCAAGGAAGTGGACAAATGCATTTGGGCAATGTAGATGTATGTAGCCAACTGTCTAGGGAGCTAGCCAACATGGAACAAGCCATAAGGTTTTGCCAACACCCTAAACCCCAACGTTGCAATGAATATGCTGCAATGAATCATATACGAAAGGAGTTGATAAAAAAGGAACACAAATTATTTTCATTTCTAATGTGAATCACTTAACTTTGTTTTCCAATTTTTTTCTCTTTTTTTCTCTTTTTTCTAACATTATTTTTCTGCTTCTTTTTTCTTTCTTGCCCTTTCCTTTTTTTGAATAATGAAATGAGAATTTCAACTATTGAAAGGCATAAGACCGCCAATTGTTAACTCACAACCTAATTCATATATACACAATCCATAGAAGAGGACAATAAAACCAAATGCTCGATATCATCAATCCCTCAGTAAACCAACATACCAAAGCCACCTTAAGCTAAATTACCTCCAAAACTACTCACCACATTTATGAAGTGATGCTCCATAGACTTGGCATAGAGATAGGAACATGTGTTTTAGCTAAGGATTAATATGAAGGGATCACAACAAGAAAAGGATTATAACTCAAAGAGGCTAGAAATGGGATAAATATGTAATACAAGGGCAGATTATTTAGATACGTGGCTAAAATGTTTTAAAAAAAGAAATATCTCTATCATATCACCAAATATGCATATGCTAATATGGTTTTGAATAAGAGCCGAGGGAAGTGCTAGAGATGCAACATGGAAGAGTCATTCATAAAAAAAAAAGAGACTAAATATAATGATTAGTCTAAAGAAGGCTCAAAGTCTCACAGGATACCTACTAAACTCTCAATAGCCCATAAAATGACTATCATCCACCAACCTTAGTGCTAAAGGATCCAAGGCAACAACATAGTTCTCAATCAAGATCAGGTTCAAGACAAGATATATTTACAAAACCTTCAAAAAGTTTACCACCAAAAGGGATTACACATCGAAAGTTACTCATGCTCATGAAAGCTATTTTACCTAATGAATAATCGTTGTAGGTTATCTCTACCCAATTCACACCATCCCTACATCCAATCCTAAAATTGGGAACCTAAATGCAACTAAATGCGACAGACCAATGCATACAAAGGGAAACCTCAAACTAAATGATGTAACAAGAATGCATCCCAAAAACAAAAACATAGAAAAGATGAAACAACCCTCTCGCATACTTAGATAAAGCATTATTCAAAGTAAGAAAAGTGGGAGAAAGGGAAGTAACCAAAAGAGGACAATCTCACCGGGTTAGGTGCTGGATGCACCTAAGCTACACCCTCCTTGTAAGTTGGGCAAATGGAGCATCAACTACTTTATCATGACTTCAAGACTTGGCTTATCGCATTAGACACCATCAATTCACATAGGAGCTTATCAAACTCCTAGGACCACAAGTTAGAAAACATAAGTTAAGAGGCAATAACCAAAATAACACCAAAGACAATAAGTACCCTTTTAACCTAGTCAAAGGTCTTAGACAAATCATAGGTAGGATTAAAGAATGTAGCCCACGTGAATTTTATAGGCAAGCCCCCTATGCATACATAACAATGATCAAGGGATGCCCTTAAGTGGAGCTCACGGGGCGAGGGGCTTAGTTACTGCGATAAGTGATGAATACATTTGGTTAAACCCAAAAAAAAAAAATAATGATCAATGGAGGGATTATATCCTCTAAAGCAACCTAAAGACAGATAATTATCAACATTTCCACCAAGCACATAAAACACGTTACCCTCATAGCCCAAATCAACATTAACATCACAAGCTAAAGGATTATTAATAGGCACATCAATAGAATACTTGGGGAAAGGAGAGGGAAATGAAAAAAGTGGGAAAACATCTAAATGATCAAGGGGATTAGGGAGAACACTATCATAACTTAGGCTAAGAAAGTCTTTGCGCACATACACATCACAAGACCCCTCCAAAGGTGTCTTAGCTAGATCACGCACCTTATATAAGGTATTTTTCGACTCAAAACATGCACCAACTACATTAAACCTAGCAACAACCCCAAAAAGTTCACCCATCTCGAGCCTTATGCACTGAGGCAAAGAGAAGGATGAATCAGGTAAGGTCAAGACAACATTAGTGTTGCCCCTGGGTGATGTAAAGTGAGGTTAATCATAGCATGCATAATGAGGACACAAATTTATGGGCATGGTTAGCAAAATTACACAGGTCATACCAAAAAAGAGCATAATAAGATGTAGCATAATATGCACAAGGATCAGAGAATTAATATTTAGGAACACGACCAACTTTCTCAAACTCAAAAGAATCCAAGTAATCCACTCAAGCAAATGTCATGCCTTATCAACACTTTTAGCAAGAAAACCCCAATATTCTAAAAGAGTATGGGTTTCACTATTTACACCCTCAACAACAATGTCTCAAGTGTTCCATTTACCCACACAACAACCACATTGACCAAGAAAAAGATTTAATCTTTTAAAATACATCCAAAATAATTCATGATCGAATTAGGAAAAATGAAAAATGGCCATCATCTTTTTTCCTTAAATTTTTTTAATTAAATTTTTTAGTTATCAATTTTTTGCTTTTTTTTTCCAACAAAAAACAAAACGCTTAGTCAAACCTATAAAGAAAATCAATATTTGACATTAGTCCCCGGCAACGGCGCTAAAACCTTGATAGGGCCGCAAGCGCATGGCGATGTTGTAGCAAATCTAAGTTGTCTCCCACAAGGATTAAGTTGATCACATGGGGTTCATCTCCTTAGGATAGGATAAGCGATTCAAAATTTGAGATTTGAAATAAATTATTCCACTATCTAATCAAATGAATAAATAATTCATAGAATTAAGCAAATCAAGTAAACACTTGATCCACGCATCAATTAATCACTTTTCCCTCAATTGATTGTTTTAAAACTGACAACCAAAGTATCGCATCCCACTTTCAACGTAAAGTGAAATACCTAAATCCAACCAATTACATTTTCTCAAGGGCTCTTGATTTGTTTAGATTCATAAAACATACGATTATCAAATTCGTGTTTCTCAATTAGTGTATCTTTCCCAAGACTCCACATAATAAAGGTGAACCCTAGGATTCAAGTATTGAATTTCACCTTTTAGTTGTTGATCCAATACCCAAAACATGTAAGAAAGTGAACAAATTTCTTATGAGACAATAAACATCTAACATTCGATAGAAAAAGTCGATAGATTCCAAAATACCAAGAAGTTCAACCAGAAGATTGAGGAAATTAACAAGCATTTTAATAAACCTAAGATCCAAACAATAAAAAACAATCAAAATTACAAAACATAATCGTAAAAATGAGGGGAAAAAAATTATTAGAGAAGAGAGGAGAAATATGCAGCCAAATAACGCGCTTGAATCAGTCAACTACAAACTCGATCCCACTTTCTTGGGAATATCCCTCTTCTATTTGCTCTCAACTCTCTTTAATTTAAGTTTAATCCTAACTTAATAGAAGAATGGATATGGGGTGATAAGTGAAAGCAATAAAACAGGGCTTTTTATGGTGGAGATGAAGGCTGTAAATATCAAGTACGCTTGGAAGTCGAATAGCCACGAATCAAGCCAACCTAGGGAACTGAGCTCACGATGGCTAGTGGGCACCACTATGGATAGATCACGGTGGCCATTGCCTCGGTTGTTCTCTCTTGCCCCTTTTGCTAATTTTTCCTGGAACGACCTAGATCGTGGTTCTGGCCATGGTTTGCCCATGTTGGATGTCTTTAGGGCTTCTTCGCTACTTCTTTGATCCATAAAGCCCTAAAAATCTTCATTGTACCACCGTGCTTTGGCTTACAAAGTCAAAATTTGCAAATACTCTCAAAACAAGCGAAATCAAGCGTAACAGTTGAAATAGCGGCATAAATCATACAATTAAGCATATTAATCCCATATAATGACTCCTAAACACTCAAGAAATCCTACGCAAATGTGACATTCATCAGCTGTTAAATAGCTCAAGTTGAGTGGAGTTCATGTTCTCTGCTAACTGAAAAGGGTTATGAAATCCTTAACCTGAACCTAACTCGTTTCTAAAAGGGTTGAAAACCCTAACCTTTATCCATTATTTTTTAAACAAGTTGACTTGAAATTTAGCCATTTACCTATTTAATATAAATGGGTGAGGGCCAGGTTATCCGCTTACCTACTTGATATTTTGACTGAAATATGATTTTTTTGCACTATAAACCAATCTTTTGATTCCGATGTATCATCATAATCCAACCACTGTTCACGATCCACAAGAACCATAACCTTAAAACAAAGATCGAATTGATTCAACCCCACATTTTCATAATTCCCCCGTAAAATACATGGCAACCGAGAAAACAGGGTCGCCCTATTCAACCTAATTAATTAAAGGGGGTAAATAGATATTTTTACATGTCGAAATTTTCAAATTGAATATAATCCAATTAATTAAATAGGTTAAACGTGTCAATGCATCTAGTTAAATAGGTTGCAAATCTTTACCACACCTGCTTAACTTAGGGTTCAATTCGGGTTGGCAATCATGTCAGGCTTACTTTTTAACAACCCTAATTCACACACATATATGTACATGTGTGTGTGTGTGTGTGTGTGTGTGTGTGCGTGCGTGTAAAAACACAGACAC